>NKZA01000260.1:0-16430 GCA_002374405.1 Metschnikowia cubensis
TCAATAGTACAACAAAGCCACCGGTTTTGAACCAGAAAAAAAAAATATCGCTAATAGTTGCTAATAGTTGCTTAAAAAATAAAAAATAAAATTAAAAACTGTCAACGAATACCTAGCGTGTACGGAAGCTAGGTACTTCGCGGATATGTTGTACGCAGGACATTGTTGAAGACAATGGGACTGTGCAGACCCTGGACAATGGGGACTGTACGGACCCTGAACAATGGAGGCTGTGTAGAACCCGAACAATGGAGTACGGGTGAACCCCAGCCGAACTGAAAAGTATAAGAAGCACTGTGTACCCGTTACATAGGACTTTGGTCTTGTAAGGTACAACTTACATATCCCTGTATATTAATATATACTAAAACAAAAGTTGAAAGATTAAGAGTCAAAACAACACTACCGAATCAAGATGAACACTCACGCTACCGAGGAATTCAACAGAGCTTTGGCCAAATGTGGTGAAGCAACCTGTGCCGAATTAGAATTTGACCACGCCGAACCAACGAAGTTTATCGAAACGCTCATTGCGAGTTCGGTAAAGAGGATCTTGAAAGGCTTCATGATGAAACCGTCAATTAACCCTCAAGATCTACCAAGGGTCAGACAGTCAGTTCTCAAGGCACTCGAGACCTGTCCCGCGATCAAGATGTGTATCTTAGCGGAATTGGACGATGCCACGTTGTTCGAAGCACATTTCCCGAGTGCAGCAAGGCGCCGGGCTTCCGTGCAGGACGCAGCGTGCGAAATCGCCATGACGATTTTGCAGCGGGTGCCATTCCTAGTAGGGACCTTTGAGTGCAACGACGACCTCACCTCGGTCATCTGTGGTATATTGAAAGCGTCGACCATTACAATGCAGGGACACCTTTATTCCCAATCAGACGACGGCATCCTCTTGCTGGTCTTATGCATGGCATGGAGAGGAACATCAACCGATGCTCTAAACCTCATCCTCGATCAGGCCAAGCAGTTCCAGAAGCGTTACAATTACGATATGGATTTCCTTGTGGGCACCATGATCTCGTTCTTTCCCAAGGATATCAACTCACAGATCAATCTCTGGATTGA
Organism: Metschnikowia cubensis; assembly: GCA_002374405.1. NCBI lineage: Eukaryota > Fungi > Ascomycota > Pichiomycetes > Serinales > Metschnikowiaceae > Metschnikowia > Metschnikowia cubensis. Next base: position 1,075 of record NKZA01000260.1, read on the forward strand.
AGAGTCTGGGATTGATACCGTCAAGGAACCGACTCAGGACATCATGATAAGATTTTCGAGGGAAATGTTGCCCAAGATTGCCATACAGAAACAACCGAGAGAAGCCCTTATCCTTTCCGTCCCTGATGAGATCTACCAGAGAATCTCAGAGCTTATCAAGGACAACGATGGGGCAAGCGATTTTTCTAACATTCGACCATTCCCGGAATCCCTTGATCTCGCGCAAGTCAATGCAATACAATCAACCAGCAACCAGGACAAAGAAAACCCCCAAAGGAACGGCTTGAAAGTGTTATCCACTTGGGCCAACATGGCCATTCGGAAAATTCGCGCTTTAGGCTTATGCGAAAACTGTTTTGAGGCAGGGCATGAGGAAAAGCAATGCACGTCATTGGACGCAAGTAACCCAAAGAATAACATGGCGGCCTACACGATGGCGGATTATGAGACCGTATTCAATACCACACGTCCAAAGAAATTGTCTCAGTGTGCTTATTTCAGAAACAGATAGAGCTGGAAGGGGCTTACAATGCGAACAAACCGATTGAATACGATTGCACATATAAGAACGACCCCTCTGATAGGACACATGATTGAATTATTCAACCAAAAATTTACAGTTGACGACCAATTATCGACCACGGATACGCACCACGATTTCATACTCGATACTGGCGCTGACGTCACGGTGGCGCGTGATCTATCACTAATCTCGGATTTTCGACCATCATATGATCTCATCATCACAGACAGTGGCGGAAAAACCCATACAACTCAGGGACGTGGCTTCATCCGCGTTGGACACCACGCGATCCCATGTTACTGGGCACCGACACTAAATGTCAACGCTTTGAGCATGCACGCGCTTAACCGTCTAGGTGAAGATACATTATTCGCACACACAGGCGACGTTTATGTGACTGATCGAAAAAGTCACAAACTCAGGCTCATTGCAGAAAAACAACGTTACTTTACCGATGTGCGTTCCAACAACGACATCGTCAAAGACGCCTCACCGGCAATTCACGTCTCGGGACAAGGACAAGAACAAATAAACTATGTCGCCCTTCAGAACAAAACAGACAGACTCACGCCATTTTATCTTCATCGGGTATCTGGCCACAAGTCGGAAGAAGCTACACGTCACTTATGTTCTCTCCTCGAAACGAGATACACCCCAGCTGACGCGGAACTCGTGCGTTCTTGTCGTGTATGCTTCCAGACGAAAGGGAAGGCGACCAGCCACAAAAGACACACGACGGACCCCGCGTCTAGACCCCTATATCGGATACATTTGGACACAAGTCACTATAGTCACAACCGCTATATCACTTACTTGACGGACGAATTTTCAGGTTATATCTGGTACTGTTACGCTACAGATAAGAAAAACCTCAAGCGAGAATGTACCGACACCCTTTGGAGGATCCAACGCGATTACCTCCCGATGCAAATTTCACAAATCACAAAAGACAATGGCACTGAGCTCCCAACTAGTCATGAATTACTCCAAAAATTTAACATAGTGTGCGACGACATTCCATCTCACACCCCGGTCCTAAATGGTAGGGCCGAACGGACGAACGGCATTATCAGTCTCGACGCAATCTCCATCCTCACCGAAGCCACACAAGATGAATTTCTCAGGGAACTCCTTGAATTGTATGCAATCCAACATGCTGTTTACATTCACAACCATTTCCCCAATACGAAGGGGAGGATACCCCGCAACTTACTCAAGGGGGGTGACATCCCACCCATTAAACACAAACCAGTTTTCGGAAGTGACGTATTGGTGAAACTACCACACGAGAAATCATTGCGCGATCGCAAACTACAGAATCTTGTCATACAAGGAATCTACCTAGGAAGCAGTAATACTAATAGTGCAATCCATAAGGTTTGGACAAACTTCCACACACCCGGCGAATGCATCAAAATCTTACTTGCGACCAACGTTAACTTCAATGATGAGTTCGACAATATGCGACTGGCTGAGTATGCTGCAGAGGACATTAGACAGACCGTGAAGAAGCAATCCAAACTAACGGACCCGATACCATCACAATTCCCCAATGTGACACTACGGACACCGCGACTGAACGCTTCCGCAGAGATAAGGAGGACACGCATTCCACGGCCGGTAATCCAACGACCGGCGCTGGAGGATCCCATTATATCGGCTGAGGAAGGTCAGGCGATGGCAGATGAGATACGCGCGCATCAATCACTAGGACAATTATTACGGAGGGCAGGTGTCGACATCAATAACCTTGACTCACTCGCGAAGGGAACGACCCATCACATCCACGAAATGGACGAGCTCAAGAGTCGAACCTCCAAATTGGAAGAACTACAAGCATCGTATACAGCATCCGAGCAGGCTATTCAACATCTACTCAGGGAATTCCCAACAGACCGCCAAAATTTAACTCAACGAGTTGACGAATTACAGACGGTGATTAACGGAATTAAGGAAATGCAAAATGGGAATGACCAGACGTCAACGGACACGCAATCGGCGGTACAGAAGTGTGAAAGAGCAATCACTGCATTGAACACCTATATCAAAGAACATGCACGCGACCTCGAAGCACTCGAAAAACATGTTAATCGCAATACCAAGCTGTTGCATCACACAGAACAGAGAGTTACAACTCAGGATGCACGCATAAATTCTACTGATCAACGACTTAGTGAACAGATACAACACCAGCACTCCCGATTGCATGACCATGAGCAAAACCTTATACGAACCCAGCAGAATATTGAACGACAAGGGAAACAGTTTTTAGAATCGGAAAGGGAACATTCTGAACAACTCCTCCTTTCTAACCAGGCACATAATCAACGAGCTGACACACTTGAAACACAGTTGCAACGTCTCAATGACCATTCACATTTGTCGGATTTACGTGAACAGGAACAAGCTATGATCAACCGTGAATTAAAATCAGGTTTGGATTCATCAGCGAACACACTTGGTGGGCTAGTTTCGTCTCTCGAACGACAGGAACAGACTCAGGCTATGATAAACCGTGACTTAAAATCAGGTTTAGACTCATCAGCCCATATACTAGACGGTCTCAATCACTCGTTAGTACGACAGGAACAGACGCAAGCTGTGATTAACCGCGACTTACACTCCGGTTTGGACAAAGCAAACCGCATGGCGCCAGGTTTGCACGTACCGGTATCAGATCCCGGCTTGGAGACAACCAAGTACGAAAAAACATTTGAAACTGATCGGTCAAGGGGCAATTGGGACCAGTCCAGTCCAGCGCACAGTACCGATCAGAGCCTCCGCGGCAACAGAACAACTCAAACGGAGTTAGCATTAGATGCATTGAACAGAGAATACCGGATGATTAGGGGAAATTTACAGGACGCTGCCGACGCACTACAACATGATATCGGAAACACAGCCAGACGCTTCAAAACCACAGCAAAGGTGATTAGCAAGCGGTTCCACAGGCTGGTGTTACAACAAGCACATCATGACTACTTGCGTAGAGCCTCTCGGACGCAGCGGCTCCGCCAACTCATCGGTCCTATCGAACAACACTACCATACAAATCAGAGCCCACCGTCGGCACAACCATTGCTCATCAGTAATGGGCGCGACGAACTCACACATTCGTCGGCTCAACCATTGCTCATAAGTAATGGGCGCGACGAACTCACACATTCCACAACTGACACGCCTCTCGATCGCCTCTTAGATGCGCCCGAACAATACCCACCTCACATTGATGATACAGCATCCGCTATAGATGACCGGAACATGGAATCACTCTCGATTAATGGCCCCGACGGGTACAACAAAGTTGGTAATGTCCCTACCAAAGGCAAATTCGGACTTAACCAAGGGGAGAGTTTTTCGCAATTCCAGACCAACACCCACCAGGGGAGAACACTCCGACTGGGGAAAACGATGGATGCAATTAACACTATCATGTGCAAGTTGAACCTTCAGGATCACTACATACACACGATTCAAAAACTACGACCCGACACGTCGAAGGGGGGCCTAATACGTACAAACATACTGATAAAGGAACAACGTGCGAATCTTGTTAGGAAATATGGAGAACCTACAGTGACACAGGCAGAGACAAATGAGATACAGAAACTACAATCCATGGACGTTTTCGAACCAATCTCTCAAAGTGACTTACCGACCGGGATAACGCCCATCGGAGTTCGCTGGGTCTACACTGAGGACGAATCAGACAAGAAGGGAAATGGAACAATCAAAGCCCGACTCGTTGCTCAAGGATTCAAACAAGAAATTGAAAACATATACACATTCTCGCCGGTGGTACTGATTGAGAGCATCCGAATCTTCCTTAGTGTTACCATAATTCATGGAATGAAGGTCAATCACATTGACGTCAGTTCCGCGTATTTACACCTGGAATTAGATGAACCAGTGTATGTGCAATCCCCAAAAGGGATTCAAGGAATCGATCAGACCAAAATATGGAAACTCAAGAAGGCATTATACGGATTAAAGAACTCAGGAAGGGCATGGTATTTAACGATCTCAGAAAAGCTCGAAGCGTACGGATTCGTGAAGACAAGATCGGACAGAGGGTGTTTTACAAAAGAAATAGTGGACAAACATACAAAGAAGAAAAGAAAAATATTCATCGTACTCTACGTGGATGACTTATTGGTCGGAACAGAAACAGACGCTGACTATGAGCATTTCAAGGAGTACATGACAAACAAGGCGAAGATCAAGTTTAAGGATCTAAAGGGCGTTAGGGAATTCTGCGGACTACTGATAGACCAAGTCAATGGGGGATTTAAGATACACCAGAAACCATTCATTCAGGACCTACTAACCAAGTTCCAGAACTACGTGCCAAATAAGACCCAGAGCGTTCCCATGAACGTCTACGAACATGACAAAGAAAACAAACCATTGGACGGAAAATTATTGAAGGTCTACCAAGAACTACTCGGATCCTACAATTGGTTGGCGAACATTAGTCGTCCAGACATAGCATACAGCGTGAGTAAATTCGGATCTTACACCAAGGAAGCGACTGAAACAGATCTCATGCAGCTAAAGAAAATATTAGCCTATTTGAGGGATACACAAGATTGGTTCATCAGCTTTACGATGAAAGACTATCCGGACAATAAAGTGAAGTTGTATGCATTCAGCGATGCGTCATTCGCCAGTGAAGAAAACCGAAAGTCCCGAACAGGGTTCATAGTTTACGCCAATGGGACCCCGATATTCTGGAAATCAAAGAAACAGAGCTTGGTGACGACAAGCACATTCGAAGCGGAATATATGGCATTAAGTGCAACAGTGAAAGAGATCATATGGACAGTCAACTTATTCGAAGAATTCGGAATAACGACTGTGGAGATACCTAAGATTTTGGAAGACAACAATGGAGTGGTATTAACGATCAATGGAACGGGTAGCACACAAAGCAAAAACAAGCACGTGGACATTAAGGAGAAGCATGTCCAGGACAGGGTGAAGAGAGGTGAGGCAAACGTCGAATACATTCCTACGGAAGATAATATTGCTGATGCGCTCACAAAGCCTCTCCAGTCCAACGCTTTCCAGAGGCACTTGCCATCCTTAGGATTCGACAGTAACCACCATATTCGGTCGATAACCATGGAAAGGAACAACAACGAATCTCGAAACTTAAGTGACGAGATTCAGGGGAGTGTCAACGAATACCTAGCGTGTACGGAAGCTAGGTACTTCGCGGATATGTTGTACGCAGGACATTGTTGAAGACAATGGGACTGTGCAGACCCTGGACAATGGGGACTGTACGGACCCTGAACAATGGAGGCTGTGTAGAACCTGAACAATGGAGTACGGGTGAACCCCAGCCGAACTGAAAAGTATAAGAAGCACTGTGTACCCGTTACATAGGACTTTGGTCTTGTAAGGTACAACTTACATATCCCTGTATATTAATATATACTAAAACAAAAGTTGAAAAAAACTGTAGTTATTTACTTGAAGAAAGACTGAAATACTGTTTTAAGCTTTGCTCTTAAATTTGGATAAATGTAAGACTGAAAAAAATGACATTTACAAGCTAATAAAGTGTAAAATCAGTGACTAAAATTACTAGAAATTGGAGAATAACATAACTAAAATACAAATCGTATTTATTTCACACATAGAAAATAAAGAACTTCACAAGTAAACCAGATTTGAATAAAGTACTAGAGAATACAAAAATAATTACTCTAGGATTTAAATGGGACTTGAAAAAGTGTAGATATTTATTTTTTTATGTATTCAACTTGTGGAGAGAGCAAACAATTGTAGATGTTATTGATTATTGGTAACCCTTGTAATCCAGGTCAATATTTTGTAAACCTCTTATTAATCTACGAATATATCTTGATTTGATATTATGCTCATTGGTATGTTTAACAGACATCACACTAATCCCAAAAAATCCTTCCGAAATCTTAGAAATTACTATATCTTATCAAAATCAAAATTGAAACTTCATCAGGCGGCATAAAATCTGCCGGAAATCTAGGTAATGGGGCATGATAATCCAGTCTCTCCATACCATCAATACTGTCCTGAGTTTTCATCCACTCTCTTAAAAAAAAAACATGTAAACTCCCTCAACCTTGAAATTTGTGTTGGTAAACCCTCTTTCAGCCATGTAAATCACATATTTTCAATGGCATAACTACACAATTTCCTTGTTTTTGCGTTGAGCCAAGAACTCACAATTTCCAAACATGGTGGGTACTGTAAAATGAGATTGACGTGATCAAAAGAAAATGTCATTTTTGTTCATAAGCCCTTCGAGAATGATACTATCAGGGGGTTTCTTCTTTATGTTCAATTTGCCGAAGAAAATCTCTTTAAATATAGATCTCTTGATAAATTTTACCACCGCCTTGGGCGTTTCTTCACGTTCCAGAAGAGAGCATGTATTCTTTCGGAGAATGTTGTTGTCGAGGTCAAAAAAAAAACATCGGCACTTTGTTCTTTTCTGGAGAACAGTGTTCCGTCATTTGCATTGTTGCGTACAATTGGGAAACAACCAGATTGCGAAATACCTTCTTCATTGAATAAATGACATTGGGTAGGACTTAGATCTTGGATTGTAGAAAAAACTGTTCTTAAATGCATCGCATTAGTCTGTGATATAGACTCGTCACTCTCGTTACAATCCTCATCCAGATTGTTGGGTTCCGTATTACCTGGACTTAGACTTGGACTTGGACCTGAACTTAGAGAACTTGTATTGTCCAATAAAAGCTCAGTAAGCACCACATAATCCTGTTTAGCCTTTTCCTTTTTGTAGTCTTGTTTGCTACTCTATTACTTAGATTCTGATGCATTGACTGCTTGCCTGGTCACTATTCTCGGAGTCTTTATCCATGTTTCGCACGAGTCGTACTAGAATACAAAAGTTTGCAATTTCTGCCATACCAGGTTATTTATATTATATGAAAACAATCATCAGGCTTGTTACCTCTCCAAAGAACCTGAAATTGAAGTCCCGAGGGATTTTCTTGCTAAATTGGATTTTTAAGGTGTGATTCAATACCAAGATCTAAATCAAATTGTTCTCTCACTATTTGTCTTTTTTTAAAACAAATCAGTAAATGACGATAGTTCACGAACTATTGAGAGCAGTTTTCAATTATCGAAACAATCACCCCTCCCCGCTCACTACTTTCGTATCTGTACCAAATCTCACTTTACATTGAAATCGCGGTCAAAACCATCACCCCTTACCATCACCTAATCCAGAGTTTTCCTGATTGTCCCTAGTGAAGGAGAGAAGTGGTTTTACGCCAGGGGGCCGGCCTGTATAGAGAATCCGCGATTGGATGCAGCCTCCTCCCTCCTACCATAAGATCCTGTCAACAAGTACAGTATCTTTTAAAACAATCAGACCACACTACAAAATTACAGAAACCAATAATTCAAAAAGTTCCTGTTTCCGAGTGCGACTTTTATGTCGGACAAGAGCTTGAAAGTTGTCGGAGAAAACTCGAAATTGAAAGTTGCCCGACCAGTTGTCCCATATTGTTAGAATTATTATGCGACCTTAGGCTTTAACATGTATCTGCAATGATTCTAAGCTTCTAACGTGCTTCTTAATACAACGGATCTTTCCAGGAACGATGACCTAACGGCAAATGTATATTGTGAACGGCTACTAATAGTAGGAACTCACCTGAACAGTATTATGGATATTCTTAATTACTTGATATCTGTATTAGACTATCTATCTGAGATTAAGTAATGAAGTCTTTGCTTCTCAAAGCTAAGCTCTTGCTCTCATTAAATATCTGGCGGGATGATAAGCTCAGACTCTTTTCTTATGACTAGTTACCATAGTACGTCATAAGAAACTTGTACTCATTGGAAACTCTTGCATTCGCAAATCCTGTTTCATACTGAGTAGATCTTCATATTCTAGACTCATTTAGACTCCTGTATTCAGTCAAGTCAATTTCATGCCTAACCAATATGTTAGAACTCGTGCAGGACTTTGGGATTTATAAACAAAGTTATATCAGTTGTATATTCGAATACTATAATATGCCTTAGAGGGATCCCTGAGGATTCATCTTATCAGCCGAACCTGCTAGTTCTATATACTTCCTTACTGCTTCGGTTAACCCTTGAGGGATTTCTTGAAACAGCCGGCCTTCCGGAAGTGAAACATCGCGATGTTTCACATGACCCGGAGAAGTCCTTATCAGGAATTCTCCCTGGCGCGAGCATATCACATGCATCCATCTGCATAGAGCCTAGCGCCCAGTATTCAAATCTCCTTTAATACTAACCTTCACACCATCTCATACTTATGAGTGGTATGGTTTGAGACTAAGCCTAGGCTAAGCCTCGTTAGTAGAATCCACCGATACTAAATACTCAATTCTAGTGCTCGTAGGATTTTTCCTAACATTCTCCTCCGTTGAGACCAGATCGTCCCGACTGGTTTGGTTTCTGTCATGCAACCTTCTTTTTATCTCTTTGGCTCGGCGTTTGAGCGTAGCATCCGATATAACTCGATCGGACTTATGGCGTTTCGCGTCGCTCTTTCGAGTGGGCTTTCTGGGGAAATCCTCAGTCAGTCTTCGTCTCGGTGGTTCGGATGGAGTCATCGCCGGTGCGGGCGCAGTGTTCTGTTCCGGTCTTGTGATGGACTGTGATGCCGGGGTCGACTGCGTTGGTGGCGCTGTTTCCGAGGTTGCGCTCGGAGGTGACGGTGTCTCACCCATATTCTCGTTATCACCGTCATGGTGACCGACATCTCCGATGATAGCATCTTCTCCGTTATCATCTCCATCGTCGTTGCCAGCCAAGTGATCAGAGTCCGAGCTGTCACTGTCGCTGTCACTTTCGCTATCCAGGATATCATCCTCTTGCATACCCCTTTCCCTATTTGCTTCTTCTCTTGCTTCGGTTCGGAATTGTTCTGGAAGGAATTCCCTTTGAGCCGAAGGGACAACAGCATCAAACACTTCTTTAGATATTTGGGTAGGTGGGTCGCGAGGACAGTTGCGCCATTCCGCATCGCATTGGCGGTTCGTAGCGTCGTACCCTGCTATGCGAGTGATTTCTCTGTTGCGAGCTCATTCGATAATGTCGTTTGACAATCTCGGGGGTGTGCTGGGGTAAACTTCCGGTCGCACCTTGTATGGTCGTAAATTTTCCACATTGAAAACTCTCTGAGTCTTCGTAATCTCTGGGATATCAACTTCAAACGCCCCTTCGTTGATCTCCAGCACGATTTGATAAGGCCCATAATAAATCGGGTTCGCTTTCACGTAAGTGGTCGAGCGAACTTCAAGGGGACAGTAGGCTGTTCATTTCAATAGGATCCAATCTCCCACTTTATATGTGATTTTCTTTCTCGACCGGTTGGCGTATTTTTCCGCATCGTCCTGAGCTTCACGAATCAAATCCTTTGTCCTTGAAATGATCGCATGTTGTCGCGTCGTAAAGGCTTCGACAGCGAGTGCATGATCCCTATCCCTTGGGCGATTGCATTCTGGCATGCGTGGAAGCCTGCCTATAGCTACCTCAAAAGGCGTTGTGTGAATTGCCTTATGATAAGAGCTATTGTAAGCGAGCTCAAGTATCGATAAGAGTTCCACCCATCCAGTTCCTTCGTTGAGTGTGTAGGATCGGATAAGACGGTTGAGTAATTGGTTCGTTCTTTCAGTTTGGCCGTCAGTTTGTGGATGACCAGCCGTACTGAAAACAAGTTTTGTACCGACAATGCGATTCATGACTTTTCAGAATCCTTCTGTAAAACGAATGTCACGGTCGCTCATGATCAGTTTTAGAAAGCCGTGATGTTTGACAACATTGTCTAAGAACAATCTGGCGAGTCCCTCCCCCGTTAAGGTCTTCGTAGTAGGAATGAAATGCGCTAACTTCGAAAACCTATCGACAACAACCAAAACCATGTCTATGCCATCTCTTCCTGGAGGGAATTCGGTTGTAAAGTCGATGCTGACCGAGTCCCATGGGTTCTCAGCCACCGGTAACGATTGAAGTAACTGCTGTGTGGTTGAAGTGAGGTGTTTGCTGACTTGACACACGTGACATGTAGCAACATATTTTCTCACTTGTTTGAATAAACCACGCCAATAGACAGCAGCTGCCATCAGGATATACGTCTTGTATGCACCAAAATGTCCTGAAAACGGCGGTTCATGAAAAGCGGCTATCAATCTGGTTCTTTCGGCAGTATTGGGTATACAGAGCCGGGGTTCTGTATGATCGATTCCAACGGTAGGCTTGAAACGAAGTGCACCATAATCGTCAATCTCGTATTTTGCTAGCTTTGCCGGAGGTACTGACGAGGTAGGCATCGTTCCATCCTTGTGGTATAGGTAAATCTCTCTGAATTCCTAATCAGCCAAGTAGTCCGCCTCGGTCGGAGGGGTGTATTGACCGTCAAAAGTGATGGTTTCCAACAGATTAATACCCATTCTTGAAAGTACGTCGGCTGCTTCGTTGCGTGTTCCTGACAAATGCCTCAACGTAAAATCATATTGTTCAAGATATCCAAGCCAACGAGCCAAGCGGCCTTGTGTCACCTTCTTTTGCGTGAAGAGATACGAAAGACTAATGTGGTCTGTTCGAATCTCAAAGTGGCGTCCAAGTAAAAGTGGTCGGAAATGTTTCAAGCTCTCAATAATGGCCATGAGCTCCTTTTCCATAACAAAATACCTGAGTTGAGCGCCGACGAGTTGTTTGCTGAAGTATGCAACAACGCCTAGGAGTTTTCCTTTTTCATCGACTTGTTCAAGGGTAGCACCCAAGGTTGTTCCGGAGGCGTCGGTGGTAAGGCGAAAACCCTTGTTATGATCTGGCGTAATAAGAACGGGCGCAGAACATAGTTTTTCCTTGAGGAGTGCGAAGTGTTTGTCCTGCGTAGCGGACCATTCGCACTTCCCGGACATAAAAGCAGTAAGGGGAGCCGCGATTTTTGCAAATCCCTTAACGAACTTTCGATAATAGTTGCACAAGCCCATAAACTGCATGGCTTGCTTTGGGTTCTCTGGTTTGGGCCAATTCATAACACAATCTATTTTCCTCGAGTTAGGGTGAAGTCCTGTTCCATCGATGGTATGACCAAGGAAGTCGAGTGCAGTTTTGAAAAACTCACACTTCTTGGCGTTCACGATAAGATGTTTACCCTTGAGAATATTAAGAACCCTCCTAAGATCCTCGTGATGTTGCTCTTCTGTTGGACTGTGAACGAGAATGTCGTCCAAGTAGATAAGAACGTTTGGGCATCCTTCGAAAATCTCATTCATAAGACGTTGAAACGTGGCAGGTCCATTCGTCACACCGAACGGCATCACACGCCAATGGTAGTGTCCAAAGGGTGTTGAAAATCCAGTTTTGTCTTCATCGTCCTCGTGCATCCTGATCTGGTGATATCCCGACATAAGATTAAGACTTGAGAATATCTTTGAGTCACCGAGTTGGTGGAACAAATCCTCAATAATAGGGAGTGGATATGCATCTTTAACTGTCACACTGTTAAGTGCTCGGTAATCAATGCAAAGCCGTAACTCGCCTGTCTTTTTCTTAACAAAAAGCACTGGAGCTGCAAATGGGGAGTTAGAACGGGAGATAAATCCTTGCCCCAACAATTCCTTTATTTGCTTCTTTAGCTCGTTCACTTCATGTTGCGCCATGCGGTACGGAGCCCGTTTGATGGGGGTAGTACCAGGATAAAGGTGAATCCGATGAGTAACGATCGAGTCCTGTGCCGGTTGAGTCGGTTTCTCATAAGTAACGATGTCAGCAAATTCGTCCTGTATGAACTGGGGGACCGTGTTCGGCTGCGAACTTTCCTCAGTAATATAGACTAGACCGACGGGTTCAGCGTCCTGAACTGCTTTGCCCTGGTCTATCAAATTGGTGTTTGCCTCAATCCCAAAGGATATGCTTTCCGCCCCAATATAAATACCAGTCTGTCTAGTGAGTTTGACTCCAAAGATAAAGTCATATGGTGTCTCGGTGACAACAAATTTTGTAATGAAAATCATCGCCGGGTTGATCCGGAGTGGGATATGGACAACTTTATCAACCTTCATCTCGCCATCTCCAAATCCTTGGATCAAAAGTGGGGGTATGTCCGTGGTCTGAAGTCCAGCATCAACCACGACACGCGGATGAATCGTGTTGATGTTGGCGCCAGTGTCGATCAATGCGACGAACTTCTTGCCGCGGAGCTCTATCCCATAGGTTATATATTCTCTGTCGTTGGGTAGGGGGCGACCCTCGTTTCCCACAACAGCAGTGGCTGGCTCAGGGCCTCTGGTAAAGGAAATGTGTCCCTGGTCGACTAGGGCGCTGGGGGTTGCCGAGTCGGAATAGGCGGCAGGGGAAAGTATTGTAGCTGGCAACACTTCCGTTTCTTGGGTGGTCGTATCACAGATGTCCGGCCTTTCAGCGTCATCGTCCAGAAGCGCGGCGTACGACTCTTCCTCCAGTCCATCTGCAATTTGAAGTATGGATCGATCGGTACTTCCTTTTAGACCTTTCTGCCGATCAGCGTTGGTCCATTTCGCTGATCGTTTCAGTTTTTCGACGACTTCTTCTGCGGTTGATTCGAGCTAGTTGAAGTTCCTGTGTTTCGGATGTTAGATGGCCTGTCCGGATGATTAGCTTTTCCATCTGATTGGGTCAGACCAGCGTTCCTTGGTCGGTTACGGTTGCCTCTCCGGGGACCTTTCGAGCGAAAGTCCGCGACTGCCTTCCTTTCACAAAGGACTTCATATGCCTCCTTATACGTCTTAAGTGGCGTTCTAACCAAACTTTCAGCCAAGTAAGGTTTCAAGCCAAACAAATAAGTCGTGAGGATATTTTCGTCGTTTCGAAAGCTGAGATCCGTAAGCAGATGACAACGATCGAATTCTTCGTGATACTCCTCAAGCGTACCGGTCTGCCTGCATGCTGAAAGCATGAGATGATGCGGGTTCCGGGCCGGGGAGTGAGTTTTAATCTCGAATAAGAATCCCTCTATCATGGTCCAAAAAAGTTCAACGTTGAACCCATTGACTTTTCTCCAATGGCTTACCCACAGCTCGTACTCAGGAGCACGAAGGCGTAAGGCGTCAAAGCAGTCGTCATAGGTCATCCCATAGTGATCAACGATTTCCCGAATCAAGTCGATGGACGCTTTCGCTTGTTGGTAAGTCAGCTTCTTGGTGATAGGGTCAACTAAGTTAAAGCGACTTTCCAAGCTAAAATTCCTTTCCGTCCTTGATTGATATCTCAGACCGCTGGACTTTGGCAAATCATCCTTTGGTTCATCGTCCCTCTCAGTTCCTCTCGAACTCTCAATAGATGTGGGGCGATCTCCAATAGCCAAAGAATCTGACTTTTCCTTCTGGGTATCCTTTATCACGAAGGAGACGAGTTCGCGGACTATCTTTCTGTCTGCTGCGGACTGTTCCTCAAGCGAACGGATCGCCTCGCGGACATCGTCCAAGACTGAAGCCTCTCCCGCAAACACAGAGGTGGAAGATGAGGACAAAGGGGTGGTTGATGAAGAATCCATGATTGTTATCGATTTTGAGCTGCGCTACCAAATGTTAGAACTCGTGCAGGACTTTGGGATTTATAAACAGAATTATATCAGTTGTATATTCGAATACTATAATATGCTGGCTCTCTGAGGATTCATCTTATCAGGCGAACCTGCTATTTCTATATACTTCCTTACTGCTTAGGTTAACCCTTGAGGGATTTCTTGAAACAGCCGGCCTTCCGGAAGTGAAACATCGCGATGTTTCACATGACCTAGAGATTTCCTTATTAGGCAATTTCCCGCGCGGGCATACCACGTGCGTCCATCATGCATAGAGCCTAGCGCCTAATATTCAAGTCTCCTTGAATACTAACCTTCACACCATCTCATACTTATGAGTGGTATGGTTTGAGACTGAGCCTAGGCTAAGCCTCGTTAGTAGAATCCACCGATACTAAATACTCAATTCTAGTGCTCGTAGGATCTTTCCTAACAAAAATATTGTTAGAATTATTATGCGACCTTTGGCTTTAACATGTATCTGCAATGATTCTAAGCTTCTAACGTGCTTCTTAATACAACGGATCTTTCCAGGAACGATGACCTAACGGCAAATGTATATTGTGAACAGCTACTAATAGTAGGAACTCACCCGAACAGTATTATGGATATTCTTAATTACTTGATATCTGTATTAGACTATCTATCTGAGATTAAGTAATGAAGTCCTTGCTTCTCAAAGCTAAGCTCTTGCTCTCATTATATATCTGGCAGGATGATAAGCCTAGACTCTTTTCTTATGATTAAAGTCATTTCAGTGCGTCATAAGCAACTCGTACAGTGTTTTTCATAACTATTCAAATGAGCGCAGCAAAATGTTCAAACCATACTAGCAAAATTAAACAAACTGATAAGTCATAAAGTTTTGTACTTATGACTAAAAAAATGCTAAGGACCAAGGACTTGAAATAAGCGGTTTATGTGACGTCTTAATTTAATATTTAAAACAGTAACTTTTTGAATTATTGGTTTCTTTAATATTGCTAGTGTGGTTTGAATCTTTTTATCGTGCGGGTTTGAATTGGTTTGAAAAACACTGTACTCATTGGAAACTCTTGCATTCGCAAATCCTGTTTCATGCTGAGTAAATCTTCATGTTCTAGACTCTATTAGACTCCTGTATTCAGTCGAGTCAATTCCATGTCTAACAACTTTGTTAGGAAAAATCCTATGAGCACTAGAATTGAGTACTTAGTGTCAGTGGATCTTACTAACGAGACTTAGCTTAGGCTCAGTCTCAAACCTTACCACTCATAA
>NKZA01000095.1:0-63091 GCA_002374405.1 Metschnikowia cubensis
ACCTGCATATAGATGCCTTATTGGTCTGCATACAATGCATCTACAAAAGTACCTTGACTCCGTACATGCTAGGTACTTGTTGACAGGAACATAGGAATGTCAAGTCAGCATTTCAGGAAAACACACCAGAATTATTCCGCCTAATAAAGAAGGTTAGGACTTAAGATTCCGTTCATCTCCGAGTTATTACTGTTCCGGGATTACCTGACAGCTCGACTATTAGCTCTTCCACCGGATTGAATGAGATTAGCATTCTTTCTCCGGATTCGTTTCCTCCTTTGTGGGCCACCATTGGGTGAATCAAAGTTTGGAAGGTTCTTTTCAAGTAAGACCAAATAACCAGCGCGATAAAACGATTCAAACCACACTAAAAAATTAAACAAATCAATAATTCAAAACATTTTATGCCTCTCCAGTTCAGTTCCGTCGTTTTTCCATCACTGGTGCTGCAAAACTCATGAATATACTTCTGAGGCAATGCTCAAGAGATACATTTCTGAATAATGATTCTAATGAAAGATGGCGTGAAACATTACCATTTGGGTTGAAAGAGTGTCCGAAGGATTTCGAAATATTTTGTCGCTTTGGTTTGAATAGTTTCAAAAAACGCTGTAACGGGTCCACAGCGCTTCTTATACTTTTCAGTTCGGCTAAGACTCGTACAGCTTTATTGTTCTGATTCTGCACATTCCTATTGTCCTTTAAATGACCTGCGTAAAACTTATCCACGAAGTACCTTGCCTCCGTACACGCTAGGTATTCGTTGACAGCCATAGAGAGCCTTCTCGTGAGGGTGCAAGGTGTGTATGCAGTACCTACAAAGAATAGGTTTTTTTTTCCGTTTCCGAATGTTTGCTGCTCACCGGTCTCTTGAATACCTACCAGCGAGTTTATTGCCAGCATAAAACCGGCTCTTTTTTGGGTGATTTGGGCATAGTTTTGGAACCGCCTGCATATACCGCATCTATTCCGGTTTGGACTATCTAACGCGGAATTATGCGCGGGTCCGGCTCGCGTCCTCGGATATGCAACGTCCTCGGAATTACTTTTTGGTCACCACCTGCCAGTCCGGTATACAGGATTCTATATACACTCCACGCGTCTCCAGTCCACCGTACGGATCTCTATCTTCATCTTCCCTCAAATGTAGCTCTACCACTCGAAAAAAAATTCTGGCTGTATTTGCCTTTGAAACTGCAGATGTATTCTGGTGCACGGGTGTGCGCTGGTGACCCCGGATCTCTTTCTTATCCTCGGAACTCTGTTCCGGACCCTCGATTCGAACCCTCGATTCGAACCCCCGATACGAACCCCCCCGATATGAACCCTCGATACGAACCCCCGATATGAACCCTCGATATGAACCACACTGTTCGCGCCCGGACATTGTACAGGAATAGCGCCTGCGACTTTAAAACTCCGCGCTACATCCCATTATCTTTTTACAACCACTACTTACGCCATGTCAACCAACGAGAGAACTACGCTTATCCATGCGTCAGCACTCCAGGATCTGTCTACAGGAACTCCCGGATTCATAGCCAGTGAGGTCGCCGCACGCGAAGCCGAAGAGGAAGCTTCGGAATTGGGTCCCTCAAAGTATGGCGCTAGTGATAGGGCTAGTGAAAGTGAACCCGCCGCTCCTGAAGTTATTCTCCCCAAAAATCAGTTTCGGGCGCTTATAGCGAGTCTCTTTTTGGCCAGTTTTTTGGCTGCGTTGGACACAACGGTGGTGACCACGCTATTGACTGTTATAGCCTCGGATTTGAATGCTGTAGAGAATATCAGTTGGATCGCTGTGGCATACCTTTTGTCGTGTTCGGCTTTACAGCCGATTTTTGGCAAGTTGTCAGATATATTTGGGCGCAAGAGCTTGCTATTAATATGCAGTTTTCTCTTTGCCTTTGGATGCTGTATCTGTGTGACCGACTCGTTGGTTGTGTTGGTCATTGGCCGGTTTATTACTGGCTTGGGTGGTTCAGGGTTCACCACTTTGGGCACCATCACCATGTCGGACCTTATTCCACTTCGTGAAAGAGGTCTCTACCAGGGACTCGCCAATATCTGTTTTGGTCTTGGTGCTGCATCTGGAGGACTTTTGGGCGGTCTTGTTTCCGATTGGCTCGGATGGAAATACGTGTTCATCCTCCAGGTACCTCTAGCCATGCTTGTGGCTTTTGCAATCTACTCGTTCCTTAATTTGCCTGCGGGATCCCCAGGCTTGGGGGCTGCTGGATCAGAGTTCTCCGAAAAAGTCAAAAGAGTAGATTTTTTGGGTGCGTTTTTCTTGGTGTCGGCGCTCATGGTTATTCTCTTGACAGCATCCTTGGGTGGCACACGTATCGAATACTCGTCGAAGTTGTTTACAGCATTACTGGTATCGGCCCTTATTTTGTTGGCTGCATTTGTCTACACGGAATGCTACATTTCCCAAGAACCAATTATTCCTATGAACGTTATTGCAGATCGGACAGTTTTCTCTGCTTCTTTGGCCAACTGGTTCTATACCATGGGTGTGTTCTCATACTTATTTTTTATTCCGCTCTTCTTCCAGGCTGCTATGGGACTTTCGGCTACACAGAGCGGAGAGCGTATGATTGCAAACTTCATTGCTGTTTCCTTTGGGTCTGTTGGTGCAGGAATGTACATGAGAAAGACGGGCAAATACTACAAGTTGACGGTTGTGGTGGGAATCTTATGTTTATTTGGAATGTGGAGAATGTTGAATCTCCACCGGGACTCTCCACTTTTGATGCAATTCACCATTACCCTCCTTCCTGGTTTGGCATACTCCTGTGTATTGACCGTGACTTTATTGGCCTTGATCGCCGCTGTTCCAGCCAAGTATCAGGCATGCACGACTTCGATTCAGTATACTTTCCGGTCCACGGGATCCACATTGGGTGTTTCTGTGGCTAGTGCTATTTTCCAGAGTGTCATCCGGAGCCAGTTGACCAAAAACGTCAATTCAGTGGTGGAAGACCCTAAATTGGCAGCAAAAATTATCTCGCGTGCTCTTGAAAACACAAACTACCCCAGGGAGGCACCTGCTTTTGTACGTGATGCATTAATGGAAGCCTACGCTTCTGGATGTCATAGCACTTTTATTTTCAGCACAGCTGCAATTGCTACGGGGTACGTGGCGTCTTTGTTTATGAGGGAGCATGTGCTCCACAGCTCTATCAACAGAGACGAGTGATACCTCAAAGATGAGTGGGTCGCTTGGATTAAGGGCTGAATCAGTTCTTATTAATCTTGAAACCATCACCCTAACCACTGTGGACCTCACTTCGACTGGATGGTATTATTTCGATGCGTTTTCTTTAAGAATCCATGATTCAGTGGTGACCAGTTGTAAAACTTGGATAACATGCAGAGAACCTATACCTATTTATTTATAAAACCAATTGGCTGCTTTGAAGGAGACGCACTTTGGTTGAACATTCTTGAGAAATGACTTTGATCTAAATACTTTGATGAAATGAGTCATTCTTGGAAGACTTTGCGAATTGGGATAATAGCCTTTTTATAGAGGGATAATGGCTACCGTAAAAGGCACCCAAACATAATAATAGCCCATATGTTAGTGGTATGTGAAAGATGTTACCTAAGGTGATCATTATCTTAGATACCAATAAACAATACTTCCATGGTCTTCATCTGAATGGGCAATAAGGCAGATACTACCGCATACTACCACATTAGAGACAGCATCAGTGGAATCGAGTTATACCGAGGGGATTGAGTATGGACTGCCCCGAAAATGTGAATCCATATCATTACGATCCTTGAAGTATTGTTCAGGAACCTTAATGTTAGAATACTACATTATAAGGATTCCAAGTCTAATCTGTTCGAAATTCTAGTATATCTCGGATTTATGTGTTCTGATACCTGAATTCACCTCTACTCCACGTGGAGAATGCATGTTCATGTTAAGTCCCATTCATTGGCCTAAGAGTTGTGGGTGACCACGAAGTTATGGTTGATACCGCCAGAGATATGGAGGTTCTGATCTTGTCCTGAATCCGAAAGCTGCGAGTCAAGCGTATAAAGGTGCAGGTGATTGGCATTTTTGAGACTGGTGGAATCAGTGGAAGTGGTAGCATTCAATGCGAAGCGGCTTACCTCTGGGAAATGACCCTGGGGCTCTTTTTCGCCCTGGAAAAAACCCAATCTGGGCGAAAGAAGACGGAGTCCCACATTATGCAGGGGAGAGCGTTTTCCGGTTGCCGTGGATGAGCTTAAGTAAGGGGACAAAACGGGGGATAAGACCTCATCGTTTTTGATGGCCCCTTCAAAAGCTTCCTCAATAACCTCCTCAATCAACTCGTTCTCTGAAGTGATGTCGATATTGATCAAAAGGACGGAGGTCAAGATGCAGGCCACGCCAAAGGCATATACAAAATAGCCCGAGTGTTCGGATGCATCTGAGCCTCCCGAAAAGCGGAGAACCAAGAAATCAATGAATATGCTTATAGGAATCGACGATGTGAGTGCTAATGAAGTGACCAAGGGACTGGTCAAGAGCATGGCGATGATGGTAACATAGTCGGAGATCACCGAGAAGACCGAATTGGTAAGCACCATCAATGAAACGGCCCGAGACGGAGGAAGTGAAAACCGTTCGATATCCAAAATATGAACCACAAATAAAAGCGGTATGCCCATGAAAAAGGTGAAAATCCCCACCCACCCAAACAATTCTCGCTCGTTGGTGGTTCTTTCTCCAGTACCACATCGTATTTTCATCACCAAAAGGTACAAAGCATAACAGAAAGCTCCAGCCAATGCAAAAGTATTACCCAAAGCGGGATTTTTGGGCTTGAACTTGTTCCCATCGCTGGAACCAGAGTTGATCTCACCGAGATTAATGAGAACCACACCAAACAAGCTGGAAAGCACACACACCACTTTTTTCGAGGTTAAACGATCGATTTGAAGCATGGCTCCAAGAAGAAGCGTGAAAAAGGTCGTAGTGGAACCCAAAATCGTCTGGTTGGATGCGGACGTGTATTTGAGTGCCAGCATGCCCATAATATTGTAGACAAAATAGATAATGGCGATCTGGAGCGCCAAACTGAGCACCTCATGGCGTTCCAAAGGAGAAGCACCTATATCGGGTGGATTAGGCTTTTGAATCATACTTCCATGACCGTCGATATCCAAATCCGAGGTAGAAAGAAGTGGACTTTCGGAGAAAACGTCATTTGAAGGTTTTGAGCACCGTAAAGCAGTTAAATTGACCAAATCTGGAAGCCAATTTAACATAAAACATGAACCGGTTAGTGTGGCCATGAAGAACGGTTTCTGGAACTCATCTCCCTTGAGCACGGAATTGACTAGTTCGAGACCGAGCATCCACGTTGCTATAGCTACCACCAATAGAAACACCCCAAGCTTGAAATTGCGCTTTTCTTGCTGATTGATGACGTCAATGACTTGTTCGGCATTAGCCACGATTTGGGATTGGATTTCCTGGCTTAGGATTCGTGGAGACGAAACGGGCAGTAGCTGGGAGAGCCTAGGGTCAGTCCGGGGGACTTTCCGGGTGGGATCCACCCTAGCGCCATTGGGGAACAGAGCACTCTTGTCGTCGCATGCACCAGAAACACCCTCGGGGTTCATAAAAGAATCCTGTGTCCCAGAACGGGAGGCATTCAGCCAGCTTTGAAAAGAAGTCGGCCAGTCTTGGGGAATGGTAGACCTGGTTTGGGAAGTGGACGGCCTGTTTTGGGAAGTGGACGGCCTATTTTGGGAAGTGGACGGCCAGTTTTGGGAAGTGGACGGCCCGTCTTCGAAAGAGGTCGGCGCGTTTTGGAAAGAAGTCCCGTTTGGAAAATGAGACGCGTCTGTGGGATTCATGGCGGTGGACGGGTGTAGTGCCAGCCAGTTCGGTGGTAGATGAATTCACTGGGCGTGGTGTTTATGCAGTGGGTGGAGATATGAGATCAACAGATAAGAAAACGCGGGGATATGCAGGAGTGATAAGAACACCAGACAATGTGAGTCAGAACACCGTTTCGCGGAGTGGGGAACAACTTGATATGATTCAGGTATGGAGCTGATCGGGCATTTAGTGGTATGGTAAACGCACCATGCTGGTTTCACAATCGATTGCAACAGCAAGAGTTGGGCCCGGTACACTGGGAATAATATTGGTCGGAGTAGGAGATCAAGCAATAGGTGTTGAACATGTCAGATGGGGAGACCCGTGTATGCAGGTAATATCATACCTTAGTACAGGGGAATTGGGCAACCCTCCAGATTCCCAGCCTCTAGGTTCTGAGGAACAGATGAATGCAGACTAGTCTTGTATCCGGGGCTGGGCATCAGGAGTAGTCAGGTCTGACTTTTGGCAAGGTACTACCAAATCCGGTGCAAGAGTAAGGAGTCCAAGGTGAAAATGGTATATATGTAGCGGGGGTTCTGCTCGAGATAGAGCAATTTCAAAGGTAACCATAATCACGGATCTCCTGGTACACGTTAGTAGCACAAATAAGACAGAGCAAAATGAACAAAGACATGAACTTTCCGGATCACGAACTCAAGACCAGTGAACTTCAACGATAGGGTAGTTGTGGAAGCGAGACGAGTAGAAGCGAAGACTGATACGGATGTTGGCTATCCAATTCAGTAAAGCCCTAGGGATAGGAGAAAAGCCAACAAGCACAGACCTTCAGGAATAGACCTTCAGGAGCAGACCTCCAAGCACAGGCCTTCGAGCACAGACCTCCAAGCACAGACCTCCAAGCACAGACCATCTAACACAGACCTTCAGGAACAGACCTTCAGGAGCAGATCTTCAGGAACAGACCTCCAAGCACAGGCCTTTAAACCCAAACCTTCTAACTCAAACCATTAAGCACAGACCTTCAGGAACAGACCATCAAGCACAGGCCTTCGAGCACAGACCATCAAACACAGACCTTCAGGAACAGACCTTCAAACTCAAACCATCAAGCACAGACCTTCAGGAACATACCTTTAAGCACAGACCTTCAAACCCAAACCTTCAAACCCAAACCATCAAACACAGACCATCAAACACAGACCTTCAGGAACAGACCTTCAGGAGCAGATCTTCAAGAACAGACCTCCAAGCACAGACCTCCAAACCCAAATCTTCAAACACAGACCTTCAAACCCAAACCTTCAAACCCAAACCTTCAAACCCAAATCATCAAACCCAAACCTTCAAACCGAAACCATCAACCCGAACCATCAAGTACAGGTACTTCATATGTATACTCGAATCCGCCATTTAATTTCAGTCAACTCAAGATTGGTTTCTTGCACATTTTATTTTGGGTGATTTCGGGATTTGTATTATTTTGCTGTGGTATGTTGAATTGGTTACCCTAGCTTTTCAGGTTCATCAAGTCTCTTTGCCTCCTGTAAAAAATCTTTGTTCCCTCAGAAAAATCCTTTGGTTCCTGGTAAAGAATTTTGGTTTGCTGTAAAAAATATTTGCTTCATAAAAAACCCATTTACGTGCGGGGGATCGCCCCTTTTTATATTCCACCCTCACTGTTTCAGGTTTTGCAGCCACGCGAAACCAAATCTATAAAGCCACCATCCGCGCTTGCTCCCCCCACCTCTCATATAAACTACAAAAAATTTGATCACTGGTCGCTCGGGATATAGACCAGTTTATTCCGTTGGAGTGTGGGTTGGGTGTGAGTGTATGCAGGATACGGTTTAATATTTGAGTGGTGGAGCAAGTAGTGGGGCTTTGGATGGGTTTTTGGTATGCTTCAAGAGCGGAATAATCTTGTTTAAGGCGGTAGCACTCCAAGGGATGACTGGGGGATAGCAGAGGGTGGAACAGAGAAGGTATGCAGGAGCGGTGAAACGGATTTAGGAGTAGGGGAAGAATCTGGCGGTACAAAAGGATGGACAACCCGAAGCGGTACTAGGATTTCAAATGGATCTGCTGTCAAATTGGTGATTCACTGCATACAGCACTAGTTGCCTAGAAACGTTACTACTGTGGATGAAGGTTCATTGATTTCTAAGCTGAGTACTCATTGAACTTAATCTTTGTGCTGGTTCCAATCTTTAAGGAATGTATCACATGCAGAGTCCCTTTTCTCGTGGTTCCAATATTTAAAGAATGTACCACATGCAGAGTCCCTTTTCTCGTGGTTCCAATCTTTAAGGAATGTACCACATGATGAGCCCCTTTTTTCGTGGATCCAATCTTTAAAGAATGCACCACATGCAGAGTCTCTTTTCTCGTGGATCCAATCTTCGAAGAATATATCACATGCAGAGTCTCTTTTCTCGTGGTTCCAATCTTCGAAGAATATATCACATGCTCAGTGTCTTTTTTTCGTGTGGCATCCAAACTCAACTGCTTCCGGCACGGGTTTGTCATTTCCGAGCAAAATGTTCATCAAGGCTCCACTGAGTTGCTTCTCAGTGAACAATGTATGAGCAATACCGGTTTCGGCAGCTCTACCTGTACGGACAATTCTGCACATGTGGTCCTCTGTGGTCAAGAAGCAAGTCAAGTTTATCATCTTGACATTTGGAAGGTCCAGTCCTCGGGCTGCAACATTTGTTGCCAACATCAAGTTGGTCGCCCAGCTTAAACTTACCCAAAGTACTGGTCTGCTGTTGTTGAGACATGTCACAATGGACGCCTGCCACCTTGTTTCCAATTCTATGTGAAAGCATATCCATACGCAGAGTTTCTTTCCTGTACAAGACGAACACGAGAACCTTGTCGGCCTTTTTCAGTACCGATTGGTACTTTCAATTGTAGAAGTTTTTGCTTCCACAATCTGTTCGATTCGCTTGTTGGCAGAAAGCTCATTGCGCTATCCGATTTCCACTTCCGAGTTCAATTCGGATGCAAGATTCTTCACTTCCTTGGGCCAAGTTGCAGTGAACATGATAGTTTGAGGATTGGACCTTTCACGCGTGCAGCAATGATTTGACGGATTAGTGAATACGAGGGAACGGCAAGAAGTGGATCAACAACGAAGAAGCGAATGTGGAGAATGATCAAGATGACCGAGAATAAAGACAAAAATGTGGAGGAAGACGGAGTGGAGCGAGAATAAACACAAGAATGAATGATGGAGTGGATTAACCATGAAGAAAGGAATAGACTCCGGAAAAGTGAAAGCGGATTCTTACCACTACTGTTGACCATTTCCATATACACTTGAATAGACTGGAAGACTTGTCTTGTCTCTCCTATGAGAGTCAAAAATCAGGTACAGAAGTGGCCTTTTTTTTGATCATCCAGACCTGCACGACGGATATTACTAAACCCAGTCTTTCTTTCTGATCCGATATTCCACCATCATGAGAGAGATCCCAAAACATATACCTTTGATTTCAAAAATCCTGCAAACGACCTTCTTCACACACAAGCATCTGACAATTTATCACCAAAGGAAATGCAAATATAAGAGACGTCCCTTTGTGAGGTAAGGCAGTTCTGCTATGCTTCTTTTGAATCCAAATTTACTGATTTTGAATAATTTGACTGACTTATGAATGACTTGGCTGGTGGGAAACCTACGCCATGTGGTTTGGAAGAGTGGTGTAATTCATACAAAAGTGAAGGAGATGCTGATGAGGAGCCACTATCGCAGAAAAAGACTACTCTCTTGAACACCTCTGCAGAAAAAGACTACTCGCTTGAATACCTTTGCAGAAAAAGACTACTCTCTTGAACACCTCTGCAGAAAAAGCCTACTCTCTTGAACACCTCTGCAAAATGACTACTCGCTTGAATTCCTGCCGTTGCGTTCTCCATGATGAGTGAAGTTCTACGCTACTGTCTAGGCAGATTAAAAGAGAATCACATAGAGTACACCAAAGGCCTAGATAATTACGAGTTCCACGGCTGGCTCGTCATGCCCAAGTCACAGTCCTGGGTCGTGCATCAGAAATTACCGGGGACAGAGAAAGAAAGAAAGAAAATGGCCACTTGGACAAAGACAAAATGGTGGAGCTGGTTAGGAAGATGAGCAACGAACGGTGCTCCAGTCATTAGAGAATATCTTGGCCGATTTTGTTGAACTTGAGGCATCCACCCGTGTGCTGCATAAGGTGAAATGATCAGCCACGTGAGTGTACTGCATGCTCAACTGATTTACAGATGAAACAAGGCAAACTCTGGGTTTCTTCTAGTCTAGTCGAGTCTCTTTTAGTCTCGTTTAGTCTCGTCTAGTCTCTTTTAGTCTCGTTTAGTCTCTAGCCTCGTCTAGACTTTGGCATAGACTTGCAGGAGACAATTGAATGGTAGACGGGAGACTGGACAGATGGAGTCTAAGAGACGAGAATCCTTGGGAGGATGACAGAACGAAGGTACAAGGATCTCTGGTATAAGTCACATGCGATCCTAATATTCACCATTAAAACGATCAAAGTGCCCATTTAGGGAATTTTGGAACTTGACTTGATTACTGTTCCAGAAGACGGGACTACATTACAGCTCCCAACATTTTACCCACCTTAAGAGGAGATAACGCCAGATCTGCAGCACCAGTCGTGGCTTCAGGAGGACAGTGGTTAACCAGTGAACATCAAGGGTAACTTATACAATAACAATTGGCGTCATAGAATCATCAGGAGAATGAATTACCTCAGGAAATTAATTACCTCAGGAAATTGATTACTTCCGGAAAGTGACTACTTCAGGAAAGTGACTACTTCAGGAAAGTGTTAAGGAAGCGGAGGTGAAGATTGTCTGTCAGAGATATTAAAACACTTCAGGAAAGTGACTACCTCCGGAATGTGATTTCTTCAGGGCGAGGAGAAGATAGTCTCATCATAAAATGCGTTCACTTCAGGACAAAGAGGAAAGGACAGTCCCATCAAGACATGTAACCACTTCAGAAAGTGATTACTCCAGGAACGTGATTACCTTAAAATGAGGATCACGAGAGAGTCCACCAGGTGAAGTGATTACCCCAGAAAGTGATTACCTTAGGACGCGAAGGAAAAGATTGTCTCTTGGGGAAACTGCTTACTCCAGGAAAGCGACTACCTGAAAGTGATTTCTTCAGGACGAGGGGGGGAACAAAGTCCGTCAGAAAAATAATTACTCCCTTCATCAGGATGTGGAGACAAAGATTTTCTCTTCAGTAAAAGTGATACCCGTGGAGGAGAAGATAATTTCTTCAAAGAAGTGTTTACCTCGGGAACAGTGTCTTCAGGCTAAGGAGGGAAGATAGTTCCATCAGGAAAGTGAATATTTCGGGAAAATGGTTACTTCAGGCAAGTGTTTCTTCAAACGCCGAGGCAAAGATAGTCTGTCCAAGATATTTAAACACTTCAGCAAAGTAATTACTTTTAAGTGATTTCTGTGATTGTCTCTTCAGGAAGAGAGTTTACTTCAGGAGTGGTTACCTCACAAAAGTGACTAGCTCATGAAAGCGGCTACCTCACGAAAGTGATTACCTCGGAACGAGGATGGGAAGATAGTCTCTTCGGAAAAACTGTTTACTTCAGGAAAGTGATTGCTCAGGCCACGCAGGAGCAGATTTTCTCTTCAGGAAGAAAGTATACCTCATGCGAGTGATACCTCTTGAAAAGGATGACAAGATAGACTCCTTACAAAAGTGATGACTTCAAGAGACTGTTTACTCCCGGAATGTGACTCCCTCACAGTGACTACCTCGGGACGACGATGACAAGAGTGGTTTGTGTTCCTTAATGCACTATCAATACCACACCTGTCCAGCGCTGGGAGTCATGTTGGTATGCCCCAGGCATCATTTTTCACCTCTGTTTATTGCACTGGTAGCATTGGCATCGTCAATCATACCACCTGATTACTGCCGTCAATCATCGCACCAACTGCCCCTCTACTGACTTCCCTCATCACCCAAAACCACCCAAGCTATCTGCAAAATCCAAAGATTGGGTTTGATCAGGGTCTCTTCAGACTGTGTTCTCGATGCCAACGAGCTTTACAATTGAAGAATGACTACACCTTGGAAACTCATGGCACATCAAAATGAAAATGGGTGTTTCAATTAACATTTCCTCGGTGTGGGCAAAACAATGGATTACTCCGCAAGAAGAAGCGCATCACGAGGTATGCCAGAATGGAATACTGCGAGGCAGACTGGAAAGTTTAAGACACAACTCGAGGGTCAAGTCAAAAGATCAACAAACAAATCGAGGGACAAATTAAAAGATCAACAAACAAATCGAGGGACAAATTAAAAGATCAACAAACAAATCGAGGGCCAAGTCAAAGATCAACACCTTGAGCCAGAAAAGTTTGCACACACTCCAGGACTCTCTTAAAAAATCCTACCTGCACTATAATATTAGTATTGGTGGATTCCACTAACGAGACTTAGCTTAGGCTCAGTTTCAAGCCATACAACTCATGACTATGACAAGGGATGAAGGTTAGTATTCAAGGCGACTTGAGTATTGGGAGCTGGACTCTAGGAAGGTGGACTCATCTGATATGCCGAGCCAGGGAAAATTCCAGATTACGTCTTTTCGGGGTCAATGGGAGACATTGCGATGGGTCACATGCTGACGACCGGGTGTTTCAAGAAATCCCTCAAGGGTTACCCGAAGCACCAAGGAAGTATATATAACCAGCAGGCTCTCCCGACCAGATGAATCCCCAAGGATTTCTCTAAGACATACTACAGTGTTCGAAATTACAACTGATGTCACTTTGTTTATAAATCCCAGAGTCCTGCACGAGTTCTAACAGACTCAAGTCCAATGGCGTTACAGTGCAACTCTCGTCTACAATCTGGGGTTTTCTCCGCATGATAGTGAAGTTTTCTGGCTTCGCAAAACCATTGACCATCAAGCCACCACGGGGTAGGACGGGAAATGGGAACTCAAGGGTTTGGAAATAAGAATACCTGCACGATTCGGGGTACCTGCATATAACGCCTTATATACAGACCTTGCGTTCAAATACGAGAGTGTATGCAGGCACACCCTAGATCTCCTCCGTTTTTTGACAACACCCAATCGCCTGCCCGCTAGTACTTCCACCCATACGTCGCAGCCAACCGCTTGTGCAAATGCTCACCTGCAGTCATAGGCTTGGCCTCCTTATTGGCACCTCTGCCCAGAATCCTGCGTATAGTGTCGCTAGGTACAGGCTCCAAAAGAGTAGCATCGTTTGGATGGCTGAAAAAAACAATGGAGTAGCGGTCTTGGCCCGACTCCTGCACATGGGGCGGAAACTTCACCCGGTGAATCGTCAGTTTGAGCAACCCGCCCGTCCAGTACGAAAGCTGGTCTCCTATATTCACCACTATGGGAGCCGCCTCTGCCCGTCCTGCAGATGGCCCCACATATGGCACCGCTTCCCACGCTTTACTCACCGGCGAGTAGATCTCAAGTCCTTCCTGGTGCTCCTGCTGGAATAACAAGGTCATGGAGCCGTAGTCGGTATGTGCTCCTGCACGGATGACGGCCTCGGGGTTGAGCGACTTTTGGCCCGGGTAGTGCAAGAACCGGAACGTGGTGCCGGATGCTTCATTGGGGGCGTATCGGGAGGTGAACCATTCGCTTCCCGGCACTCCCTGCAGGTCCTCGATGTTAAGGCCCAAGGCAAGAATGCGGAGGATTTTGATGGACAAGTCGTAGAGCTTGATGTTCATTCGACGGACCAAATCCGCCCGCTCGGGCTTGTCGTGGAACCAGTCGGGGATGGGCTTTTCGGAGTTCCCAGTTAGGAAGTTCAATGCGCAGAAGTTGAGGGCTTCCTTGGGGTCTCCGTTTTTCTGCGACGAAGGGTCCAAGTTCTCTCCGCCGTAATTGGTGTAACCGTGGTTGGACTCGTCGATTGGGTACTTTTGCTTGTACTCGTCTGGGAGCTCGAAGAAGGCCTTGGAGAGCAGGAACAACTCCTCAACCTCGTGGACCGAGAAGCCGTGGCCTTCGACGAACAAAAAGCCTTGCGTGGTGGCAGCATTCAAAAGCTCTGCCGCAGTGTTCAGATCCACGCTGGAAACGTCCACGACTTGGAGGGGGTTTTCTTGCTTACTCATGGGGGATGGGGTTGGTTGGAGGAAAAATGCGCTGACTGCGCTGACTGCGTTAAATGCGCCCGCTATAAATGCGCTCGCTACTTAACGTGCTCATGCGCGGCTTGGCGCGCGCGCCATGCAGGCGCACGGCATATGTAGGCTTCCATCTCTCATGCGTCGTAAGTCATGCTACTCTGCACTACAGACAATCGGCAATCTTGGAGTATGTCGTACGATGCTGACCCGGTGCGTGTGCCTGTATGGTGGCTAAGGCTAAAACTGCACTTCCTCTGTTTGCCAAGGCTCTACATGAACGGATCGATCGGAAGAGATTAGTGTGCGTTGTGTGCAGGCTCGTCTATAATATTTATTGTTACCTTATTCGTTTAACTAGCCCCGGCGATCACCAATTGTTCCTTCCAGAACCTTTTACACTATGGCACCTTAGCGAAGGCGTATGGTACTGTACAGTGAAATCAGAGCTCACTTGGGTCCACTTCCCCAAAGTGCTCAAGCCTCCGACTGGCTCTCCAGGACCCAGTCCCAAGGGGCCCATTGTTCAGGGTAGTCACACCTTTTATTGTACACACTCCGGGGCTGTATGCACCCCAGATTTTCCACCGTTCGGCCAAGCCAACCCAGTGGATATCACATGTTCCGATCAATTATCCCTGGGGTTTCTATTCCCATCTGCAGTGGTCTGATTCTGGATTCTTGTGACCTTGCCATTACCGATTACTGATTAATTACTGATTATTTACTGATTATTTACCGATTACTGATTATTTACTGATTATTTACTGATTATTTACTGATTACATTGATGTAATGGTGATTTTTAGTACTCCTGGAGTGTACCACCTCCCTATTAGAGACCTACGATACGCTCCGCCTATAGTCTATTCAAAATGTGTTGGAATCAGAGCGATAGATGCAGAATGGACTGATTGGAGGAGTGGCATCGGTTGGGCTTTGTGTTAGGGGCTTTGGGAGGTTTCAAAAGAAAAAATACAGTCAAGAGTAGCAGACGGAGCATTACAGTATAGTTTATAGTTGTATGTAGATGGTGGGATTGAGGAAAGAACTGGTTTTGGTTCTTGTCAGTGGCCTTCAGTAACCTTCAGTGACCTTCAATGCTTTTCGAAACTATTCAAGCCATAAAATAATTCAATCCACACTAGCAAAATAACAAACCATAATTCAAAAGGTTTCGTACCCCTTTCACTCCATTCCATCTATGTTGACCCTTGATTGATATTGAAAGACTCCCAAATGACCCAAATGTAATACATAAAAGACAATCATCCAGATTTAACTTTTCAGAATAGTGAATTCCAATGAACCTTGGTGTGAAACATTACCATTTGGGGAGTACGAAACATTTTGGCACGTTGGTTTGAATAGTTTCGAAAACACTGTAAGACATATTCATATATTCAATTCCTGATAAGATGCACGAAGCTCCAATTTATAGTTTCAAAGTCTGCCGATCCTTGAACATCAATACCGCACGATGGACTTGTCCTTCGTGAATTCCAAGGTTCGTGAACCAACTATACTGTATAAAAATGTACGCCATTTCCGATAATAGTCATTGCACATGCTCAATACAATTTTTGTATTCGTGGTGCAGCACAGTAGAGTAAAAAACCCACTCCCAAAGTGTGCACCATGGAATATATTCTGTTAAACATGGGTTGACTGGATTAAATGGGCGTCTGAGGATTCTAGAACATGAAGAGCTACTCTGCCTGAAACATCATTGGTGAATGAAGCCTTCGGAGCACAAGTTGTTGAGAGTTATACATACACTCCCGTATTCTGGAACAGCTAGCAAGTTAAGTTCCAACAATTCCCTTAAGTGAGGAACGTCAGTAGTCATCTTCAATAAGTATATTAGGATCCGTTTCTAATCTTAGACTCCGAGATCCTTATTCTCAATTTCTGTCCTCCTACCATGAGGATTCGTCCTTATTATAGACTCCGTCTGTCCTCCTACCATGAGGATTCGTCCTTCTTATAGACTCCGTCTGTCCCGGTCCTCCGTCTACTCCCATTTTCTCTGCAAGTCAACGGCCAAAGTCTAGACGAGAACTAGACGAAAGTTAGCCAAGAACTAGACGAGAACTTTTCCGTTTGTTTCATCTTTAAACAATCACTTGAGCATACAGTACACTCACGTATACTGATGCGTCAAGTTCAACACTCCCCCTCAGATGAAACACCGTGGATCTGTTCCTCAATTACCCTGTAATATTTGAACTCAATAACTCATGCTGTTGTCTTGCCAAACCTTTGGTAAGTAAGTCAGCCAAATTCCCTTTTGTCCCTATATGGTTTCCTCTCAATAAACCTTTCTCCACATACTGGAATATCACTGCGTATTTTGTTTCAACATGCTTCATCGCTTTCTTGAACATTCCGTCCGAGACTTGTTCAACTATATTAGCATTATCACATCAAACCTGCATTGTGTCACTCTGTTGCTGTATCTTCAATTCTTTTATGAGATTCCTTAACCATATTGCCACTCTGCTGCCTTTAAAGAATCCACAGAGCTCAGCTTTCCGTTGTTGACGCTGCTATGATCTTTTGCAACTTTGATGATCATGATATTAGACCTCCCATGAACATAATTAGATAAGATGATCTAGATTGTCTTGTTTCTGTGTTTGTTGCTAAGTCAGCATCCCCAAACACTTCTACATCTTTTTCATCGATTAGGATGTTGACATCTCTCTGATCCATAAACACTTCTGCATCTTGTTCGAGTGAGTCCTTTGCTCTTTTAATTCCCTTTCTCGGAGTTTGCAATAAGTATCACACAGTCATATGTGCGGCCTTCTTATGCTTCGCTTTGGGTTCCTTCAAATATCTTCCCAAGATCAGGGCCTGATAGGCAATGTCCGGTCTCACCATATTTGCCGCAAACATAAGTTTTCCCACAATTGATCTGTATTCCGACTCATCACAAGCTTGTTCCAGTTCTTCTTCTGAAAGCACATAAAGACGCACATAAAGACGCTCCTTGTGTTTCCCTGTTATGTAAGTATTCCTCATTCCCCCTTTCCCAGAATACGCCTTTAGCTTGTAGATATAGTCCTCTGGGTTTAAACCAATTGAATTGTCACCGACTTCCAAATTCATTCCCAAGAATTCCTTTGGTGTTCCTAAATCTTTCATGTTGAATTTCTTAGCGACGTCCAACTGCACCTTGTTCACACACGAGTCATCTGGTCCAAGGATCAATATATCATCAACATATAGTGTAATCATGTGCAACTTCCCTTTGTGGGGCGTATAATACACACGGTTCTGAGTGACATCTCCTGAATCCGAATCCCACGATTTCCTTGTGAATGACTTGATGCCACACACGACGCGCCTGCTTCAATCCATATAAAGACTTCCTTAACCTCAGGACTAGATGCTCCTTCCCTTTGTTTCATGTGTAAACAATCACTTGAGCATGCAATACAGTGTTTTCGAAAACCATTCAAACCAACACAGCAAAATGTTTCCTCCTTCGCACAATCTTTCAAACCAAACGTTCACACCAACTTTCATTAAAATTCAATATTCTGAAATCGTAATTCTAGAGGATTGCCATAGATGACTACATTTGGGAGTCTTACAGTACCAGTGAAGGGCTAGGACTGACGGAACTGAAGTGTGACGGGTAGGAAACTCTCTAAATTATTGGTTTGTATAATTTGCCAGTGTGGTTTGAATCTTTTTATCGTGTGGTTTGAATCTTTTTATCGTGCGGGTTTGAGTAGTTTCGAAAAACACTGTACACTCACGCGTACTGATGCCTCAAGTTCAACACAAGTTTCTAAGAGCGCGACTTTGTATGAGAACAAGTTATGAGTACAAGTTTCTATGACACCATAGTTTAAAATAAGCCATCAGAATGAATCTACACTTTTCATGCCCAGCTTTAATGAGAGCAAGAGCTCAACTTAAGAAAAGTCCATTACTCGATCTTACACAGTCTAATTCAGATGTCAAGAAATGAGAATATCCATAATACTGTTCGGGTCAGTTTCTGTTGAGAGTTATATATACACTCTCGTATTCTGGAACGGTTATCAGGATAAGTTCCAACTATTCACTTTAGTGTGAAACTTTAGTCATCATCTTTAATCATGTATATTAGGATCCGTTTCTAATCTTAGACTCCGAGATCCTTATTCTCAATTTCTGTCCTCCTACCATGAGGATTCGTCCTTCTTATAGACTCCGTCTGTCCCGGTCCTCCGTCTACTCCCATTGTCTCTGCAAGTCAACGGCCAAAGTCTAGACACGAACTAGACGAAAGTTAGCCAAGAACTAGAACAGATCTTTTCCGTTTGTTTCATCTGTAAACAATCACTTGAGCATGCAGTACACTCACGTATATTGATGTGTCAAGTTCAACAGTTTCTACTACGAGTAGCCATTCAGGTTTTAAGTTACCGTTGAGTCATCGTTCCTGGAACGACCTTTATATAAAGAGGCACGTCAAAAATGTATTCATTACAGTATTTTTGAACCATTCAAATTATCATAGTGCTTACAGTGATCTTGATACTTTTATTAGTTGTGTTGAACTAGTAGAATACTCATACAACACAGTATTATGGTACAGTATTATGGTAAATTATTATGGAATATACATGGACATGTCATGGAATACACACAGCAAAATGTTTCGTACTCCTTCTCACAGTCGTTCAAACCAAATATTCACACCAACTTCCATTGGAATTCAAGATTCTGTAATGTTGAATCTGGAGGATTGCCTACATTTGGGGTCATTTGGGAGTTTTTCAATATTCTTCAAGGATTAAGACGAAAGAACTGAAGAGTGCGGGTGAGAAACTCTTTTAATTATTGGATTGTATAATTTGTTAGTATGGTTTGAATCTTTTTACAGTTTTTTTCGAAACTATTCAAACCCGGGCCATAAAACAATTCAAACCACACTAGCAAATTAAACAAACAATAATATAAAAAGTTTCGTACCCCTTTCACTCCATTCCATCTATGTTGACCCTTGGTTGATATTGAAAGACTCCCAAATGACCCAAATGTGCTACATAAAAGACAACCATCCAGATTTAACTTTTCAGAATAGTGAATTCTAATGAAAGTTGGTGTGAACATTTGGTTTGAAAGACTGTTCAAAGGAGTACAAAACATTTTGCTGTGTTGGTTTGAATCTTTTTATCGTTAAACAGTTTCGAAAAACACTGTATACAGGCAGAAGCCTAGCGTAGGAATAATTCGAACTTACTCGCAAGTCTGAATAGTGTACAGTGCTTTTGAAAACCATTCAAAGCAGTGAAGTAGAATATGTACTGAGCACTGCTCCGGGACTTCCAAAGTAGGGCTTGAGGGGCAATAACAAGTGTCTGGTTTTACCACTTACTACATCACTCCCCCACTTTTCCCAAAGTAAGAATTTGGGCAGGAAAAGAGAAGAAGTTGTGACATATAGAGACTATGAGGGTAACCTGTTACAGTATGAAAAGAAGAACCTCCTTTGGCCTTCTTGGACGCTCCTCCTTTGTCAGCTTTTTTAGGTGCAGCCTTGGCATTCATTCTGTAGTCGTCCAAGGATTGTTTCAAAGCAGCTTGCGAAAAGTCTCCTGGGTAGCCTTCACAGTAGTCGGACTCTCAATGGCATAGATACCCACGAAGGTGGAGGCAAAGTTGACAATACCCAAGATGATGCAGGTTTGGAAAGAGTCCTTCAAACCCACAGCCTGGAAGACAGTGGTACCATAGTAGAAGAAGTAGTTGTCTCCAGTCAATTGTTGCAAGGATTAAAGCATGATACCCATGATGACTCTTCTGAAGATCAAACCAAATGTTCACACCAACTTTCATTAGAATTCAAGATTCGGAAATGTGAATCCGGATGATTGTTTTAGTATATTTGTAGTCATTTGGGAGTCTTTCAATATTCATCAAGGTTTAAGACAAAAGAACTGGAGTTAAAGGAATACTGTCATCCTATGTTTTATTATATTGATAACAGGGATATGTAAGTTGTATCTTACAAGACCAAAGTGCTAAACAAGGTGCGAGGTTAGTGAAGAGTTTTCACCCACTAGGAACCTGTATAGATGCCTTATTAGTCTCCATACGATGCTTCTACGAAGTACCTTGACTCCATAAATGCTAAATACTTGTTGACAGGTTTGAAACTTTTTATTTTGCGGCAATACAGTGCTTTTCAAAACTATTCAAAGCAGCAAAATCGAGATGATTCTCGCCACATTGAGACAAAGCCAAGGGAATCTAGACCGGTCCATTTCCCTAATGGCTTCCAATACAGGTCTGTCGGATGACTATAAGCTGGTAGTCCGGGCCAACATCACCAATGTGAGCAGCATTCTCCAGATGCTTCAAGAGGAGCAGACTTAGAGGAAAAAGGGGAAAGGAGAATAGGAGAACGGGATTAAATTGGGATTTGGCAAGTTATAAAGACCCGCAAAAGAATAATACTGAATTTTGTGAAGTTCCTGAATTTATTATGAATCCATATACTTATTGAGCTACACCTACTGAGCCTGGAGCGCGTTTTTACTCACGCGTGTTGGTATTCCAGATCGTCTAGGATAAAATCCGGTGCAAAATAAATAGAGAACTTTATTATTTTTATGTTGGACATAATAACTCTGCAAGATCCGTGGTAGTGTCTATGTTAAGAAGTCCTGGAATTGAAGACCGGATTCAGAAAGCCTGGGGAATCACTGTAATAAGCAATATGTCCTGGTGTTGATGTCCTAATTTTGATGTTATAAAATAACGATTTTATGTGTACTCTTGATATGACAAGTTGGAGGCTTACAATGGTATTACAACTCTACAATCGACTTTAACCGACTCTTGTCTGGTTTTAAATCTCATTTGACCCAATAGAATAGACAAATTCTAATTTAGAAATTCAAAAGATTCTGTAGTTTAACCAAGCGTTTACCGACATTCCATCTAGATTGAGTTCCATCTCAACGAGAGTATAGGTATACGAGAGTCTAGCTTTACAAGAATAAGGAAAAAGAACAGAAAATCCAATATTAGTAAGGTGCAGAAGCTATGATATAAGAGCCACAAGACTAGGCATACTTACATAATACCACTTTGAGTTGTTTCCTATGTACTGTGACAGTATAGATTTCCATGTTTCGCAATCCTTCGCACAGTCCAAACCAAACGTTCACACCAACTTTAATAAAATTCAATGTGATGAAAGGTTGAGTCTGGAGGATGCCTTATATGTAGTATTGTGAAAAAATTGGGGTCATTTGGGGTCATTTGAGACCAATTGTGGTCATTTGAGAACAATTGGGGTCATTTGGACTCTTGTAATATTCATTAAGGGTTACGATGACGGAAAAGAACCGGAGGAAATTTGATACTTTAATTTTTGATTTGTTTAATCGGCT
The DNA here is from genome assembly GCA_002374405.1 of Metschnikowia cubensis. NCBI lineage: Eukaryota > Fungi > Ascomycota > Pichiomycetes > Serinales > Metschnikowiaceae > Metschnikowia > Metschnikowia cubensis. The sequence goes on from NKZA01000095.1 coordinate 21,419, forward strand.
AGTGCCATTTCTATCTTTGTATCGTGTCTTTTGAATGGTTTCGAAATCACTGTAGTGACATCCACTGACTGTTGTGTGCAGGACGTTCTTCCTAATTCACCCATGCTTTGCTTCAATACACTCATATGCAAGAACAGACCTACACAGTGGACGCCACGCATATTTATGGAACCCCTGAGTGCTGTATATAGTATCCAGAACTGTATTCATTGAACATTTAAGATGGAATTGGCTTGGATGCAGTACGTTGTATACAGGACGACAAGGAAACCAGTTCACTTCAGTCCATTTTGCTCTAGATTGGTACGGAAAAACTCCCAAATGTACAGTGTTTTGAAAGCTTTTCCAACCAATGCTTCGAATACACTAGCATAATTGAACAAAGGCGTGGTGCACTCCGTTCCTGCTGATGGTGTATCTTCTAAGCATTGGATCCTATTCTGCTTTTACCACCTTATGGGTGTAGGGTGTACCAGGTTAGTTTTTCATATTTGGCCAATTTGTGGCTGTGGTCTTGGTTAGTGGAAGGAAGCACGAGACCGGAACTCAACGATGGTCACGTGACCTTAAACATCAGGGCACGTGACTTAAACATCAGGGCACGTTTAAAAGGTCAGCACCAAGTCGTTTCAGCTGCAAACCCACCGGAATGATGTCTGGAATTCCAGTATTTCAATGAACCCATTTTCGAAAGGATCGCACAAGTAGAGGGTGTTTTCGGTGGGCTTTTTTCTGCTGAGGTAGCCGGGTGTATGGGTATCCACATTCTCCACTATAACTACATATTAGTAGTGTAGAAGTGGTAGAAGATGGTGTTGCCGGTGAAATTATAAGCGAATCTACAGATTTTTTTGAATCTAAACACCAAGACGACGCTGGATTCTTTTGATTTTTAAGGTTAGAAAAGCTCCTGCTTCAAATACGCAAAGATCAATCTCTTTGCCTCCTTGTCATGAATTGAGTTTGTCTTGAATTGAGTTTGTCTTGAATTGACTTTTTCATGAATTGAGTTTGTCTTGAATTGACTTTGTCTTGAATTGAGTTTGTCTTGAATTGACTTTGTCTTGAATTGAGTTATCGTTGTTAACGGTACAAGACTCGAACTATAGTCAGTCACATCTAAGAATACATGCAGTGCACCAAATCCAAATTTAGACAAGCCTCGAGTTTCCAGAAACCTCAAGATTCCAGGAGTTGATGAGTGTAGTCTAATTTTGTATGCCGGTCTATTGAGTAGTCTTTTGGACACATACAACGTATTTCCATGTCCACACCCAAAGCAAGGAGTCCACGTATATGCAGGAACGTCCGTTCCAGGTAGAACGGTATTATAAATGACCATAAGATGATCTGGAAATTGACCATACAACTAAGATGAAGTATACATCATGAACTCAAAACCGGTACATTTCAACAAAAATGGCACCTACTTGTGTCCTGCATACAGTGCCTCTAACTTCAATACTAAACTAATATCCAGCCACACCAGCCAATTGGACTATCCTGTGACTCAAACTTGAGTGGTTACTGATCCCGACTCACCACTCATGGACCTCCACTCATTACTCATTGACTCGAAATCCAAACTGTACACCCACTAAAAGCAGTTTCTTTAGAGGGCTTGTATGCAGTACGTCCTAATATCGACAGTCAATCCAAATACTTAGTTACTGAGAAACTGAATTAGGTACTACTGGGACCCTGTAAGGGTGACCATTGGGAATTCCCCATCCATTGTGGTGGTAGCATAAAATGGTGGGAGTTTGCTCACGTGACCCCACTCACGTGACCCACTTCTTCGCCAGTACCTTTTACTAACCACACACGGGTGGCAGTGGCCGAACAGACACCTCCTTGATCCAATTCTGGGACCACAGCTTTCTGATCCATAATCTCGGGCCCCACATTACTTCCTCCACACTAAATCTGCTCATTCATTATGATGTCCTGCATATAGTCGTTCCCTCCCCCCCACTTCAACGTCCCAACACTAAACCCCCAGGCACCAAAGCTCTCAACTTACAAGTATTGACGGGTACCAAAGCCAGCAGACTCCCTATCCTGGTACGGTATGGAGGTGTGTGGAATTACCATAGATCACGTGACCCACTATTACAAGTCGCGTCTCGAATCCATGAAAACAACTCACCATGAGCAAATTGTCTATCCACGACGACGTGCCGGAAGTCACAGTGAACATTGTGCCGGTGAAGATCCAGTATACAGGACCAGCCAATACCAAGGAATTCTTCACACCCTCGAAATTCGAGTCGGTGGAGCAAGGCCAGCGTGTGGTTTCTGCCGAGTTCCGGGGGTTGCATTTGAAAGGCCAACAAATCCCCTTGCCCAACAAAACAGGCCATATCTGCACGGCGTCCGAGTTCTTGGTGCAGGACGCTGATGGTAACATCGAGTCCCGGAAACAGTATTCGTCTGTGGCCAAATTCAACGGGCTTACTCTCTTCGGCCACGATGCAGTCCCTCCGCTGAATAGCAAGTGGCGAATGGTCGGTGAATGGGACTCTGTTGCTAGTGCCATTCATGGTCGGGATTAATTGAAGGTGCTGGAGTGTTGTAAGTGGGGTCAACTGATTATCTATCGAGACAATCCAATGGGCCTTTTGCACAGTCAAAGAGACATTGGGTGAAACCAAGATGCAGGTTTTGTTTGTCAGATTGGACCTGCCATACAGTTATCTTAGGTCCAGGCAGATGTGTGACGCTCAACTGCAAACAGACAAGCGTCAAGTCATCGTGTGTACAGTGTGTACATGGTTCTGGCCAAAGACTATTAAGAAAGTCCTTCTAGCGACCATTTGCAAAGAGAGTATTTGGCCACCATTTGCGATACGCCACACCATTATTTCTCTTGTCAGCTGCTGCTACAATCTCAGAATCTCTGGTTAATCCCTATGCTTCCACCACCTTTGGGTAAAGTTTAGCTATGAAGCATTGCCAAGAGGATGTTATTTCAATTGTGCCGTTCAACAACCAGCACATTATGTACAGCATTCGATTTCGGTTAAAGGATTGGCATCAATAGGGTAACTGGTACAATGGGAACTACAACAACTGGTGTAAAAGAAATGACCTGACCTTACCTAAAGGAACTTTTGAATAACAAACAAATCGTGCTTCTGAATGCGGTGATATAATAGTTAAGGCATTCTATCAACAGGTAGTGTTTTTGGAAGGGAAGGGTGATGGAGAAAATTAATGGGACATACATGCAGGATCGTGCTAATCTGGATGGCCAATTGTGCAAGTTTATTGATCAGCGTGAGATTATTCTGGAGGTCGTGAGGTCACTGTGGAATTCACTTGACAAAGAGATTATCAAGAGGTTGGCTAAAACAGAATATCGAAACATTGGCTAAATGGTTATCAAGAGATTGGCAAATATTAAGGCCTCTTGGGGTTCTACAGGAACAATTCCGTCTAAATCGGAAGTGGCATGAATCAGGTCACCCGATTCTTGTTACTTTCGGTACTTTCTATTTCAAACCAAATGTTCACATCAATTTCCATTAGAATTCAATGGAATGAAATGGAATGAAATGGAATGAAATGTTATTTTGTGATTGTCTGATATGCAGTACATTTGGAGGTCTTGCAATAATCAAGGGTCAAAACAGGTGGAACTGAAGTAGAGGTATGAACCGGTTTGAGTTATTGATTTGTTATTTTGCTAGTGTGATTTGAATCTTTCTATCGTGCGGCTTTGAATAGTTTTCAAAAACACTTTACTCCCTTTCAACTTCCACCTGCATAGCTGTGGAAAGGCCCATGTTCACGAGCTGTACTGCACCCATATACAGTGTTTTCGAAAACTATTCAAACCAGCACTATAACAAAATTCAAACAAATTAAACGAACCAATAATTTAAAGAGTTTCGTACGCCTTGCAGTTCAGTTCCTTTCGGTTTGAACCTTGACTAATATTGCAAGGCTCCTAAATTTATTACCCATTAGACAATCATTAGATATAAGATTTCAGAACATTGAATTCCGAAGAGAATTGGTGTAAAACATTATCATTTGGTTTGAAAGACTGTGCGAAGGAGTACGAGACATTTTGCTGTGTTGGTTTGAATATTTATCAAAAACACTGTTTCTAGAACTCTTTTCCAGATCTCGTAATCTGCGGGGGTGTTTTCTGGGTCAAGACCAATTCCAACATGAAGCTATCAATGTCAAAGTGAAGGGTAAGCTTCAGGGCCTCAAAGCGGGACCAGAGCTTTTGCGAGCTTTTTAAAGCGTTTCAGACGTTTTCAGAGCGTTTCAGAGCGTTTCAGAGCGTTTCAGACGTTTTCAGCGACGTTTCAGACGTTTCATCGGCGTTTCAGAGCTATTCATCTGCGTTTCGTGTTTCAGAATATACCATCAGTGCTGCCAGTATTTGTGCTCTTGGCCGTCTCGATTTCTTTACGATAGTGCTTCCTCCCGAGTCTGGGTCTGCCCCACTCAGTCACTCTCATCTCCTTTCAACGACCGCTCTTCATTGCACGAGTTGGAAGAGATACCCATTAATGTGCGTCTTTTTTTCGCCTAGTACAATGTTTTTCATAACTATTCAAACCCGCACGATAAAAAGGTTCAAACCACTAGCAAATTATACAAACCAATAATTTAAAGAGTTTCGTACGCGTGCCACTTCAGTTCCGTCCATCGTAATCCTCTTAAATATTGCAAGTCTTCTAGATCTATTATATAAGGCCACTGTCCAGATTCAACCTTTCAGAATCTTGAATTCTGATGAAAGTTGGTGTGAACGTATAGTTTGAAAGACTGTGTGAAGGAGTACGAAACATTTTGCTGTGTTGGTTTGAATAGTTTTGAGAAGCACTGTACTAAAAAGAAATTCCCGTATCGAAACTACATTGATGACTCGTCAGTATTTGGCCTGCATTATATTCTGTGGGAGAGTAGCCTAGGGGCGTAGTATCAGTGAACCAAAAAGAGGGACGTAACATCGATTCCCAATAAAGTGGCTACGTATCACTTGGGTTCTATTCCCCATATTGAATCGAACAGTTTCACTAGTTTACCGGTCTTTTTGGAGGTTCCTGGGTGATTTTGACCCGCGATACAAACCCATCTCGGATAACCATGGCACCCTCGTTGGAACCACCGTTCAAAGCACTCGATTGGCCCATCCGCCTCAATATCTCTTCCGACTCCCCGGCCCCATCGTGGGGAAGCCACACAACCGGCTTCTGGTACCGGTAACACGGATGGAAGTAGAGGAGCGTTTCCTGCAGGACATCCGCTGTTGACCCCGCCATATCGCCGGATACATTGACCGGAGTACCGTTTTCCGGCTCCTTGGTGCTGTTGACATGCGGAAAAAACTGGAAATGCTGGTGGAACCGGCTATACGCCGACATATTGGCGAAAACCGTGCACGCAAGCGCCAAAAACATCACCAAGGCCTGGAATTTCATGGGACAGTCGCCATTTTTATCTCTCAGCGATAGAAATATGCCTATCATACAGCATTCCAAGCAGTAGATGCCGGAATACAACTGGAATATGGCCTTGGGGTAGAGTCGGCCGTTGGTCTCCAGGTCGTTCACGTGGCTATACACATAGTGGAGTGCGTACTTATAGTACAAGAGAAACAAGCCCAAAATGAGCACCATGAACACGGAAATAAGCGGGGAAATGATGCAATACGTGACTCCAATGGCTCCATAAACTGATACCGCAGCATACGCAGCTCCCCAGCGGATTTTGCGGAGACTGGTGAGTCGCTTGAATTTGCGCCGTGGGGTGCTGTCTTTCCACGAGTAAACAAACACATTCATGAGCAACCGATCGATCTGGAGAAAATTGCTTCCAGTCAAAGCAAACGCCTTCACAGACAAATATTTGAAGAAAAAAACCGAGCTTTTTGGGATATTTGCTGCCAAAAGAAGAGGGATAGAGGCTGGTCTCTCCACGACCTGCACACAAACAACTATTAGACTCGTCAGCACCGACACAACCAAGAACTGTTGGATGAAAAGAAACCCAAAGTACCATTTCTGGAGGGCTATTTCCATTTCTGCGCCCGTCCATGTTCCCTTCAAGTAAAGGAGAAGTCGGAAAATTTTGAGTTGGATGGAGATGACCGCACTGAGCAATATGGCCGGCAACAAACTGCTGAAAGTAAGCTTCATTTCCTCCGGAAGCCGCCCCAAAAAGCCCATACACGGAACCAACTGCGTCAAAAGCGGCACCTGCGAAAGAAGTGTGATCATCGACACGGGGATCACATACATCATGATCATCACGGCCATAAGACAGTACACCACATAACGCTCTATGACAGCAACAAAATCGGTGTCACGTGCAAGATTGGCCCATATAATATCATTGGCATTGACTCCTATCAAGCTCTGGTTAAGCAGCCCGCAATCCAGCAGAAGAACTGCCTGGTGGGCCATATATGCAGACTCCTGCGAGTTGAACATCAAAAACACCTTATTCTGCTTATGGTAATTGTCCTTGGCGATTTCCGTGATGCGGTTCGAAATGGATTCATACGATTGAGCCAAAACCTGTGTACACCAGGGTTCCACTGGTTGTTTTTTCTGGAACAAAAGAGCCCGGAACCGGCCAGGAATGCGAATGGCCAATTTCCGTCTAATAATTGGCAAATCATAGACGGGAAAATATATGGGAGGATAAAATAAAGCAGGGTTTTGACGTACACTCGATGTTTCTCTTTCCCGGGCTCCATTTCGGGCCACCCGTTTAAGGTACCGCACATTCTGTACCTCCAAGATATCCAAGGCATCCTGCGCCTGTTTCCATTTCCACCAGTACTGGTGATAATCATCCATTAACCAAACATGGTCCAAACCACGGTAAAACGAGCTGAAATAATCTTTCAAAGCCTCCAAATTGCGGAGATTTTCCGGCACATTGCCCAAAAGCAAGACCCGGGAGGAGGCCTGTCTTCGATGCAGGACGCCGTTTAGGTATGTGTGTCTGATCTTAGCAATGCTCAGGAACTCATGATACATGATCACATTAAAGGAGATAATGGTCACCAAAGAACATGTGAAGTGAAAGTTCAACTGCGTGGCCTTGCTCATGGCGATATTCGAGATGCTGAAGCGGTCTAGGCCTGCAGCCCGGAACGCCTGCGTCGAACTGGTAAGGTTTATCGGGAGAAGCACCACGATATTAAGAAGTCCACAGGAGGCGAAAAAGATCAACAACACGTTCAAAAAGCGGAGAAAAAAATAGGTATCGAGGCCCATGGAGAGGAAAAAACTCACCTCGTAGTTCCACGAAACCCACACCCAGTCAAAGTACCCCGAAGGGAGCTCCTGCATGCGCTCGTCGGCCGGCGTGAAAAAGCACCGTGGCTCATAGATATTCTTGCAGAGTGTACGCAAGTAGCAGAAGAGGAGGATTTGGATGGTGCATGCACAGAGAGCCGTGGCCAAGTGCTTGACCAAGACTGCGAAATCGGTTCCATAGGCCAAGTGCGCGGACCCGGCCTGAGTGTTGTTGAGGAACGTGATGAACTTGTCGGGGTCGATGAAGTAGCGGAGGGACAGTTGGGTGAGACTGTTGAAGTCGTAATTGCCTAGGGGTTCTAGGCCCAGCATCTGAGACTAGGTATAGGAGACTTGGAGGATCAGAATTAGTTGTGGAGGGTTAAATTTGGTTGTGGAGGGTTAAATTTGGTTCTGGAGGGTTAAATTTGGTTCTGGAGGGTCAAGTTTGGTTCTGGAGGGTTAAATTTGGTTCTGGAGGGACACGTTTGGTTCTGGAGTCTGGTTTAAGCTTGAGATTTGGTCTCTTTTCTGGAGTAAGCTCAACCTTCAGGTACTCAAAGGACTTAAATGGAATTGCCAATCCAATATTCTAATTGGTGGAAGTTGAGATGACAGCTTTGAGGGCTAGCTTGAGGACTAGGTCGAAGAGGAGATTGGGGGAGTTCTAGAGTTATGGACAGACCCTTCTGTTTTCAGTTCCTGTTATGGACAGACCCTCCTGTTTTCAGTTCCTGTTATGGAGACTCGGGTTTGATTTCAAAAACTCTGAACCTAGACTGTTTGGATTCCTGAGTCGACTTGGAGAACTGGACTTGGAGAACTGGACTTGGAAAACTGGACTTGGAGAACTGGACTTGGAGAACTGGACTTGGAAAACTGGACTTGGAGAACTGGACTTGGAAAACTGGACTTGGACAATAGGTGCTCGGATTCGGAGTTGGCCTTTGATATTCTGGTTTGAGGAGTTCACTCTGTATCCAGGTGATTCTGTCGATTTAGACTTGATGTTCGTGACTCTGGAACTGGGACTCTGAGAAGTTAAACTTAAAGACCTCAGGCTTGGGGTTTTGGACTAAGAGTTTGGGTTGAGGCCCTTAAAAGCTGCACTCTAGATCCTGGACTCGAGGCACCTGCTTTCAGAATTAGGCGGACCTTTTTGACTGTGGATTTATTCTCTTTATTCTCAGGTGTGGGTCTCTGAGCTTGGACTCGAAGACCGTGGTTTCCAGACTCTGGAAATTCAGGTATAGGAACCTGGATTTCTTGAACTTCTGAAAATTGAAGCTTCCTGGACTTCTGGATGCTACTAAGACTCCACAGGCTGCGGCTTTGAGCTGAAGTCTGGACTTTGAGCTGAAGTCTGGACTTTGAGCTGAAATCTGGGCTTTGAGAATCTGGGGCTTTGACGGTACCCGATTCTGACAATTTGGATGTTTCTGGAAACCTGAAGAAATAGAGGCTCTTCTGTTTGTGAGATTCCCAATTGCCGGAGAATGTACTTTGAGTTAGCCGTCAAACTCTTGGCCTAAGACTCTGGACTTGGACTGTGCTGGCCAGACACAACACCAGACTAAAGACAAAGTTGAGATTTCAACTAAGAATTGAGGCTTTTTCTGCAAATCCCAGCTCTAAAACTAGAAAACTTGCGGTTGTGGGTTTGGACCTGCGATTTGGACCTGCGATTTGAAGGACTTCCCTTTTGAAAACCTAACTTTTCTCCAGATCCAAAGTTGACTTTCAGATCTTTGCTGAATTTGAACACCTGACTTTTTTACAGACTCACTTAGTGGCCTAGTTGAGACTGCTGGTTTATCCTGGTAAACAACCAGAGGACTCTGAATGTGTTCCAGAAACAACCTTTTTCACGGTGTTTTTCTGAAACCGAAAGCTTCAATACCAAAACTTCAACCCTAGTGAAATCTTGTCTTTTTTTTTTTTCAAGAAACCACAAAGAACTAGTGAATAGTATTGGATGAGTTCTTGTCTGCAGGATCGGATAAGAAAAAAACCACTACTCTTAGAGTTCGACTCTCCAACCCCAGATTTGAGAGTACCAAACCCTGAAAGTAAGCAACCGTGATACGTGCCTGACTTCCAAGCACTAAATGTCAAAGAATCCGTCTTTGGTGCCAGACTTAGTGCACACCAGATGAGTATACGAGACTTTCTACCAGCTCCACGGCGTGTGAACTCACGGCTTTTTCTGATTTGGCCTGGCTGCACTTTTGAATATCTTCAACCCTGATTTCAAAGCGTTCTTGGCTCTCGAAGAACACTTCCAGGCTTATGGTTTGGTGTACGGGTCTATCTTAGGGCTGTATCAGACCAACTAGTGAACTTTCCCGGACAACCCTTTGAGCCTGAGTTTATGTTAGGTTGGTGAGGACACGCGGAACTGAACTAGGGAAGTAACTCTAATGGATTCGGCCCTAGACTCGGAGTAATGGATGCTTATATGCAGGACGCTATATTTGCACGACCAAAACCCAAGGCACTGAGTTGGTTTTGTGTTGCGAGTAGGTGACAATAGATCTTAGTGACCCAATGATATACGAGACTCAATAATAGACACAGTACTCAAAGCCTGTATACAGGGGCGTACCGGACTGTGTACACTAACGTAAGCAGGAACTCCAAGTCCAGCTGAATCGGGCCTATAATTTGAGTGAGTATATAATTCGAATCTGACAAATCCCCAGGTCGTGCCAGACTATAAATATCTATATGTAGTGATCTGCTGATCAGAGTATCGACACTGATGCAGAGACAAAGTCCAGAGGATCTGAGACACTTATGTATAAGATAAAGAAGACGTTACCTTAGTGAACTCACCTTGAGATTTGAATGACGCTTTCAACTTTGCTTTGACTGACTTGCTGCTATTGCTTTGGCTGAGTCTGTTCAACTGATCTTGTCTGATTTTTGTGGGTGTACTCTCTTTTTCTGATTTGAGTAATCTCACCTTTCTGACCTTGAGTGATGTCACTTTTTTTTGCTCCACTCAATCAATTGGAAATTTGCTTCAATCAATTGGAAATTTGCTTCAATCAATTGGAAATTTGCTTCAATCAATTCTGGTCCAATGTCTTGAAAGCCACTTCGTGGGGGAGTTGGAACGAGACGCAGAACATGGGTTTTGTGGGTGCAACTTTTCGCACCAAATGGAAGGAGAGGCTCTGGAACGGAATTGGGTGGTCGAGGTACTGCACAATGCGCTCGTGCACCCGGTGATGCAACACTTCCATGGATGGCTCTGGTTTTTCGTCGGCGGAGAATTTTTCAAAGCAGTGGACGTTGATGGTGGGGAGGATGAAGGCGGGGTCACTTTGGACCTCGCGGAGAACTTCCTTGTCCCGGGTGTAGAGTCCGATGAACTCGTCGAGGAAGGTGAGTGCGGAATCGGGGAGGTTCATGGCGTAGTGAGAGATGAACCTTGGGATGGAGAAGACTTGGTTTTGCTGTCCTTCCACGTTTTGTCCATCCACATTCTGTCCATCCACCTTCTTTTCTTCCACTTTTTGTCCATCCACATTCTGTCCTTCCACTTTCTGTCCATCCACTTTCTGTCCATCCACATTCTGTCCTTCCACCTTCTTTTCTTCCACTTTTTGTCCTTCCACTTTTTGTCCATCCACATTCTGTCCTTCCACTTTTTGTCCTTCCACCTTCTGTCCTTCCACTTTCTGTCCAGACTGTCCAGACTGTCCAGACTGTCCTTCCACTTTCTGTCCAGACTGTCCAGACTGTCCAGACTGTCCTTCCACTTTCTGTCCTTCCACTTTCTGTCCAGACTGTCCAGACTGTCCAGCCTTGACCCTCCGCCTCTTGGCCTTCCTCTCAATACACCCCGTCTCTCTCGCCCAATCAAGAATCATCCGCGGAGACTCCCGGATAAATTGGCGACCATCCAAATTATGGCACTTGACAAAGTCCGTCACGTGATTGCGTATCACGTTCTCCCCCAAGTACCGGTACGACTCCGGGTTCAAGTCGTTGGCCAATACAAACACGTTTTTACGGCCCGCAGGAACCGCAAATGGTCCCACTCCCGCAAAAACATCGCCCACCGCCTGGCCCGGCTGGAACTGCTGGATGAGCCGCTCGTGTTCCGTGCTTAAGCGTGAATTCCAGTATACACGGCTAAAGTCAAAGCGGAACTTGCACCCACTCTCGCTTTGCTCCACTATAAAGTCGTCTTTCCCGGCAAGCACTTCCATTTTGAAGGTGCGGAACTTGGTGTCGATGGTATCCACTTTATCGACCACGGTCTCGATCTTGGGGTTTTTGTCCAACACAATCTGGCCAATCAACGGCCCGTATTTCTTGAAGTCGTTCCGCAAGTTGAAATGTGCTATGTGGCCCGCTTGGGCATACCCCGTGGGGATATCGTGGACGAGATGTTCGGGGATGACTGCATGGAGAATGTCGTCGGCCTTCCAGAACGAGTAGTCCAACTTGAGCGTATAGGGCGCCACTTTGATGTCGTAGTCCTTGATTTTTTGCAACGTGGTGGGCGACATTTTGGCCTCATACCCGTTGATGTCGTTGATGTCGTCCTTCAAAAGCACCCCCTTGGTCCCGTTAAAGGGTACAATGTGTTTGATGCCCTGCACCTGCAAAATGTCGTTCTGGCACGCCTTGACGAAGTCCCCCAAAAACCGGGGCTGCGGGAAGTACGCCACCAAAAGCTCCACCTCCTTGCGGAACAAACTGCGGTCCAAAACCTCCATGCCCCGGTGAACGGGTGGACTGAATTTACCTGAGCCCATCACGTGTCGACGATAAGATTTGTTCCAAACAGATCGGGAAAACGGGAACTGCACACACAAAAACAGATGTACGTTGGTTTTGTACGCGGGCCGGAGAAAACTATATAAACGGCCGCTTCTGCTGGGGTTGCACTGGAAAAGAGTCACGGTGGCAGAGAAGGGAGAAATTCCGGGGGAGGTCTGGGTGTTGGGCTTCTCACCTTCGAAAGCCCATCGTGCGCGCACCCTCCACGCCAATTCTGGAGGGCCATACTTTGTTAGAACTTAAGCAAGACTCTCCATGCCAATTCTATATAGATTACCAGCGTGTTAGTTATGGTACTCAATTCTCACGCTCTAAGGTTTACACCATACTCCATACCATAGTTACATTACTCTGCTAATTTCTCTATTCCAATTTGCAAAGATCAGTTCCTCTGGCCTAAGAGTGTTGAAACTACTCACGACTGTCAATTTTATTCACGGGAACAGATTTAAACGTTACTACCTAGGTCCCTCCTTAGTCTAGTATGGATACGCGTACACCAACATCAAAACGCACATATATAAGCTTATCCTCCCTTCTTCAAGTTAATGCATAGGACGTGTTCAACTTCAAGACCGTTAAGGATCACCAGGTGTAGTTCCCCAAAGAAGGACTCTTTTTCTCATCAACAATCCCTGCAGAGGATATTTTGTGCTGTGCCGAGTAGTATAATTAGTGAATAAGTGAATTTGGGCGAAGAAAGGAGGAAATGAGACTGGTTATATGATGGTGGAGATGAAATTAATAAGTACTAGTCACATTGACTTCTGAAGCGCTTCTTGGAGCCCCTACTTGAGACTTTCTGCAATGGCTCCATCACATCTCTTAAGGTATTCTTATACAGGAATACGTATTATACGTTACATACGTCAGTCTTCAAATGCCTGCACACAACTGTGTGAATTCTCTACTAGATTGGAACTCCACCCAAAATCACTTAGGCCTATTGAAAGATATACAATAAGCTATACATTTTGTAGCCGTCTTGTTATGGCTAAGTTGAGCTTGGAGCGGTTTAGCTGTCATTTGTATGGCCTACTATTGAATAGACTTTGTGAGATGTATAAAAGTGGTATCGTTCATGCATCACCCAAGGTAACTTTATGAGTTCCTAGTCATGTGGCTACAGCTCTTGGAGATTCAATAGTAGTAAATTGCCGCAAAACGGACCATGTTGTATTCTTGTTGTTCCTGCAGGTACTCAGTTAGTGTATTTTCTGTTGATGATTCCTCAGAAATAGGACTCTTAGATTAAGTAGTTGCAGTGGAGTTGGCTTATCCAGCTGGCTGTTGGTATGTGTCGGGTTTTAAAATTAACATGGGTGTTAACTTATGGTTATGAGCACTGATACGGTCTGCTTGACCGGAACTGCGGGCCGCGGCCGGAACTGGAAAGGCCGCGGCCGGAATTGCCCAGCCACAGGACCTCCAAACGTCCAGCCCGAAGCCTTTTGCAGCTGAAAAATATGCACTGTAAAGTCCGGAATTCCAGGATCCCCCCGAGCTGATTTCTACAAGACAAAAGCGAAAAAAACGTCTTTTGCGTTGGGCCTTTTTGTGCTGAGGTTGTGTGGTGCACGGGTGTTTTTGCACCCATTTATTCTGAATTCCGAGGTGCTCGCACTCTCATTTAACATCTCATGAGAAATATCCACCAGTTAATGTTGCATGGCCAGCCTCATAAGGTTCCGAGGGACACATGAGTGCACACTAGTATGTACCCGGTCTCGGCTCCAGGAGTAGTCAGGTATGGCTTTAGACAAGGCACTACCAAGCCAGGTGCAGGAACAAGGAGTCCCAAGAGTTCACAAGTGTATAGAGGGGATTCCCTGTAGGTAGAGCGGTGTCACAAGTGACCCCCAACGGGTCTCCTGGTGCACATGACTAAGACAGAATATGAACAAAGACATAAATTCAAGAACGGTGAAGTTGACCAGACATTGCTATTGTATGATAAAATGTGAGGAAGTGACTGTAGGGTGAAAAAGTGCGAAGTGCACTGATCAACTTGTACAGTTTTTTGAAAAGTATTCAAACCAACTCCACAAAATGTTTCTACAGTGTTTTTGAAAACTCTTCAAAGCAGCGTGGTAAAACAATTCAAAGCAGCGTGGTAAAACTCTTCAAAGCAGCGTGGTAAAACAATTCAAACCACACTAGCAAAATGAAGTATACAGTGTTTTTCAAAACTATTCAGACCAGTGCCACAGAATTCTTCAAACTGACCCGACAAAATGTTTCGAACCAAAAAGATAGAATGGTTCAAACCAGTGCGACAAAACATTTCGAACCCCCTCCAGTTCGGTTCCGTCCGTCCTAGCCTTTTTCTGGTACTATAAGACTTCCAAATGTAGTGAATATGAGGCAATTCTAAAGATTTACATTTCAGAATATTGAATTCTAATGAAAGTGGTGCAAAACATTACCATTTGCTTTGAAAGACTGTGCGCAGGGTTACGAAACTCTTTTACTTCTTGGTTTATTTAATTTTGCTAGTATGGTTTGAATAGTTTTATCTCGCTGGTTTGAATCGTTTTAAAAAACACTGGACCAATCATTTAAAACGTTTCGTACCCCTCACAGTCTTTCAGGCCATGGCGTAATGTTTTACACCAACCTTAATAAAATTGATTATTCTGAAATCTTAAACCTAGAGGATTGCCTCAGGTACTGCATTTGGGAGTCTAACGGGACCAGTGAAGGGCTAGGACGAAACTGAAGTGGAGAGGGTATGAGACGTTTTGAATTATTGGTTTGAATATTTTATCGTACTGGTTTGAATCATTCTATCTTCTTGGTTCGAATTATTTTGTAAGGCTGGTTTGAATAGTTTTGAAAAGCACTGTACTCCTCCGCACAGTCTTTCAAAGCAAATGTCGTAATGCTTCACACCAGCTATAATAAAATTCAATGTGATGAAAAGTTCATCTGAGAATTGTCTTCTATGAATTCAGGAGTCTTGAAATATTAGTCAGGGCTCAAAACTGGCTCAAAACTGGCTCAAAACCGGCTCAAAACCGAAAGGATCCTAACTGAAGAGGTACGATATTTTTTGAATTATTGGTTGGTTAAATTTGCTAGTGTCGTTTGAATCTTTATCGTGCGGGTTTGAATGGTTTTCGTAGCAATCACCTTCAAGAACGGCAAGATGTTTCCGATCAAAGAGGTATTGTTAAACTCATAGAACTTGGAGAAAATGTACAACATGCACGAAAACAAGTCTGCCTTGGCGTCGCCTGAAAACCCACTGATCATAGGCACGAGCGCTGCCATCTGAGTCCGGGTCAATATAAGATTGCTTCCCCGTGTGCACTTCTTCACAAGAAACTGGTGGGATGGGTCATCGGGATTTTAGTCTTGGCATAAGAAGGGAAAGTTTTCGAAAAGGGGCAACATGGCCACTCTTAAAAGCTCAAACTGTCTGTTTTCCAACGCGGTATCTGGAACATCGAGAGACGAGATCATGCGGAACAAAATGCTGATTGTTTCAATGACTTTGGTCTTGATATCATAGTCATCCTGCATCAAGATCAAGCGGTCCAACAAGTCAATCACTTTGCCAAAGATCTCTTCCTTGACGAGAGTCTTGAACAATGCAGGACTCTTAATGAGTCTGTTGACGGAAACCAAAACGGGATACACGTTCTGGTTCTTAATCAATGACTCTGAACACTGACAGAACAACACAGAGAAATAGCTCTCTTCGTCATCCTTCAAGAACTCGCCAATCAAAGAGTGATCTTTCTCCTCCTCCGCACAGTCTTTCAAAGCAAATGTTCACATGAACTTTCATTAGAATTCAATGGGATGAAATGTTATTTTGTGATTGTCTTATACAGTGTTATTGAAAACTATTCAAACCAGTGCAGCAAAATGTTTCGTACTCCTTCGCACAGTCTTTCAAACCAAATGTTTCACACCAACGTTCATTCGAATTCAATGTGATAAAATGTTGAATCTGGAGGACTGCCTCATATGTGGTACATTTGGGGTCATTTGGGGGTCTTGCAATATTCATCAAGAGCCAAGACGGACGGAACTGGAGTGAAAGGGGTACGAAAGCTTTGAATTATTGGTTTGAAACATTTTGCTAGTGCGGTTTGAATTTTTTTATCGTGTGGGTTTGAAAAGTTTTGAAAAACACTGTATGTAGTACATTTGGGAGTCTTGCAATAATCAAGGGTCAAAACAGGTGGTACTAGGTATGAACCGTTTTGAGTTATTGATTTGTTTAATTTGCTAGTGTGATTTGTATTGTCTTTCGAAACTATTCGAACTGCGCCATGAAACAATTCAAACCAAGAAGATAGAATGCGACAAAACAATTCAAACCAAGAAGATAGAATGCGACCAAACGATTCATACCAATAATTCAAACGTTTCGAACCCTCTCCAGTTCTGTTCTCGTTTTAGCCCTTCACTGGTACGGCAAGACCCCAAATGTAGTACATACAGTGTTTTTGAAATTCTTCAAATAAACCCTGCAAAATGTTCAAACCACACTGGCAAATTATACAAACCAATAATTCAAAAAGATCGTACCCGTCACACTTCAGTTCCTTTCGTCTTAACCCTTGATTAATATTGAAAGACTCCAAAACGTCTCCAAAATGTACTACATATAAGGCAATCATCCAGAATTAAATTTCAGAATAATGAATTTTATTAAAGTTGGTGTAAAACATTACGCTATGGTTTAAAAGACTGTGAGGGGTACGAATCTTTTTGAATCATTGGTTTGTTTACAGTGTTTTTCGAAACTATTCAAACCAACACGGCAAAATGTTTCGTACTCCTTCGCACAGTCTTCAAATGGTACAGTGAAAGCAGCGTAGCAAAAAAAAATTCAGACCACACTAGCAAAAAAAAGTATACCAATCATTCAAAAATGTTTGCCTTCTCACAATATTTCAAAGCAAATGGCGTAATGTTTTCCACCACTTTCATTAGAATTCAATATTCTGAAATGTAATCTTGAGAATTGACTCATGTGCACTACATTTGGGAGTCTTACCGTACCAGTGAAGGGCTAGGACGGACGGAAGTGAGCTGGAGAGGGTTCGAAACGCTTTGAATTATTGGTTTGAATTGTTTTGTCGCACTGGTTTGCACCATTCTATCTTGTTGGTTCGAACATTTCGTGTGGCTGGTTTGGGTACTTTTGAAAAGCACTGTAATGTTTCACACCAACTTTCATTAGAATTCAATATTCTGAAATGTTGAATATGTTGAATCTGGATGATTGCCTTTTGTGTAGTACATTTGGGGTCATGTGGGAGTCCTGCATTATCAATCAAGGGTTAAGACGAAGAGTGAACAACTCTTTTTATTATTGGTTTGTATAATTTGCTAGTGTACAGTGTTTTTGAAAAATATTCAAACCAGCACTATAAAAAATTCAAACCACACTAGCAAATTAAACAAACCAATCATTCAAAAAGTATCGTACACTTTCCAGTTCAGTTCCTTCCGGTTTTGACTGGTTTT
This sequence comes from Metschnikowia cubensis, assembly GCA_002374405.1. NCBI lineage: Eukaryota > Fungi > Ascomycota > Pichiomycetes > Serinales > Metschnikowiaceae > Metschnikowia > Metschnikowia cubensis. Next base: position 38,974 of record NKZA01000095.1, read on the forward strand.
GAGCCTTGAATATATTTCAAGACTCGTGGATTTATATAAGACAATCTGGATTTGACTTTTCTTCACATTGAATTTTATTAAAGTTGCTGTGAAACTTTACCATTTGGTTTGAAAGATTGTGCGAAGAAGTACGAAATATTTTGCTGTGTTGGTTTGAATGGTTTTCAAAAACACTGTATTCAAATGAGCGCAGCAAAATGTTCAAACCATTCTAGCAAAATTAAACAGACCAATAATCCAAAAATTTTTGTACTTATGACTAAAAAATGCTAAGGATCAAGGAGTTGAAATAAGCGGTTTATGTGAAGTCTGAATTGAATAGCCAAAACAGTAACTTTTTGAATTATTGGTCTGTTTAATTTTGCTAGTGTGGTTTAAATTTATTTATCGTGCGGGTTTGAATCGTTTTGAAAAACACTGTAAACAGACCAATAATTCAAAAAGATCGTACCCGTCACACTTCAGTTCCTTTCGTCTTAACCCTTGATTAATATTAAAAGACTCCAAAACGTCTCCAAAATGTACTACATATAAGGCAATCATCCAGATTTAACATTTCATCACACTGAATTTTGATTAAAGTTGGTGTGAACATTTGGTTTGAAAGACTGCAAAAGATTGCGAAACATTTTGTCTGGCTGGTTTGAATAGTTTTCAAAAACACTATACTTCATTTTGCTAGTGTACAGTATTTTTTAAAACTATTCAAACCCGCGTAATAAAACAATCAAACCACACTAGCAAAATTAAACAACCAATGATTCAAAAAGCTTCGTTCCCCTCACAGTGTTTCAAACCATGGCGTAATGTTTTACACCAACTTTAATAAAAGTCTATATTCTTAAATCTTGAATCTGGAGGTTTGCATCATACAGTGTTTTTCAAAACTATTCAAACTAACACAGCAAAATGTTTCGTACCCTTTCGACCAATCTTTCAAACCAAATGTTCATAACAACTTTCATTAGAATTCAAGATTCTGAAATGTTAAATCTGGATGATTGCCATAGATGACTACATTTGGGAGTCTTAAAGTACCAGTGAAGGGCTACGACTGACGGAACTGAAGTGTGAGGGATAGGAAACTCTCTAAATTATTGGTTTGTATAATTTGCCAGTGTGGTTTGGATCTTTTTCGTGTGGTTTGAATCTTTTTATCGTGTTGTTTGAATCTTTTTATCGTGCGGTTTGAATCTTTTTATCGTGTGGTTTGAATAGTTTTAAAAAACACTGTATCTACATTTTGGTCTTGTAGCACCAGTCAAGGCCAGAACGAACAGAACAGAACAGAAACGAAACGTTTTGAATTATTGGTTTGAATCTTTTGAAGCACTGGTTTGAATCATTCTATCTTCTTGGTTTGAATCTTTTGAAGCACTCTTTTGAATCATTCTATCTTCTTGGTTCGAAACATTTTGTGGGGCTGGTCTGAATAGTTTTCAAAAACACTGTATTCACAATACATTTTTCGAAACTATTCAAACCCACACAATTAAAAAAATTCAAACCACACCAACAGAATTAAACAAACCAATAATTTATAGAGTTTGGCACGCCTTTCACTCCATTCCGTCCGGTTTGACCTTGATTATTGCAACCCTCTCAAATGACCCCAAATGTACTGTATATAAGGCAATCCTCCAGATTCACATTTCAGAATCTTGAATTCTAATGAAAGTTGGTGTGAACATTTGGTGTGAAAGACTGTGCGAAGGAGTACGAAACATTTTGTCGCACTCATTTGAATAGTCTCGAAAAACACTGTATACTCCTTTAACTACGCCCAAACTACACCCAAACTACACCCAAACTCCACCCAAACTCCACCCAAACTCCCCCCTTTTCCCCATTTTTTTCTTCTTTAAATCTCAAAAACAGCTCACCCACTGCAATAAAGCACCACTCTCAAAACCACCCAAAACCCCATCACCTTTACTATATTCGTTTATTCCAGCCTCGGCCAGTCCCTGCATATAGCCCACGCCATCGCACAAGCCAGTGTCGCTCACATTTCTACCACTGCAATGAGCTCTGTTATCACCATCACCAAGCCGTTCCGCCAGGCGGAGTTCTTTGAAAATGAGCCCAGTGAAACATCCGACGTGGAGATGCTGGACTCCGAAAATCCCGCTCCAAAACCTCACAATTCTGACCAGAACGGAGCCATAGTCACCCCAGGTGAGCTAGTCACCGACGACCCCACGTGGATGAAGGGCCACGGCACGTATTTCTTGGAGAACCAAACCTACTCATCGGTGGCAGGCAATGTGTCACGTGTCAACCGCTTGCTAAGTGTGATTCCCTTACGTGGAAGGTATGAAGCCGAAACAGGAGATCACGTGGTGGGCCGTATCACCGAGGTGGGCCAGAAACGCTGGAAAGTCGACATTGGCTGTAAGCAAGATGCAGTGCTCATGCTTGGGTCCGTCAACCTCCCCGGAGGCATATTGAGGCGGAAATCCGAAAGTGACGAGTTGCAAATGAGAAATTTTTTAAAGGAGGGTGACCTTTTGAATGCTGAGGTGCAGAGTGTGTACAACAACGGGTCTGCGTCGTTGCATACACGTTCTTTGAAGTACGGCAAGCTCCGAAACGGAGTTTTTCTCAAGGTGCCGTCCAGCTTGATCATCAAGCAGAAGAACCATTCCTACGACTTACCCGGAAACATAAGTATTATTCTTGGAGTCAACGGGTACGTTTGGTTAAGCAAAACAAGTGTTTTGGCAGCAGCTAATTCGGCCAGTGCCCATACCAATAAGGCTCAGAGTTCTCTTTCCTCAAAGGGCACGTATAACCCGGGGCAGGGTTCAATGTCCATCACCCGATTGGAGGAGGAGAGTTCTTGGGAAATCTACAGTGACAAGAACGACGAAATCAGCAATAATACGCGGGCCACCATTGCAAGGTACCATAACGTGATTAAAGCCCTTGCGGCATGCGAACTTGGCATCACGGAACTGCGCATCCGGATGGGCTACGAGGCAAGCATGATGTATTCGGATGCCAGCAGTTTGATTGAGAAGGATGCACAGGAGAGTATTTGCCAGGATATCATCAATTCCGAGAGGATGCGGGGGTCCAATAATGAAGAGTCATGAGAAGTATGGTGCTACGGAGTTTAGTACCACAAGAAGTACTTCCGCATCTCAAAAATTGCTACTAACTAGCAAAACATTATTGGAAGAAGCACGTGGTTTTGTTAGAGTCAGAGTCTACTTTTACTTAGTCAGAGGCAGAGAAGCCGGTACTGCTTGGATAAGAAAAAGCTTGAGGGATTGTGGTGGTGATGCATGGCCGTTCTTAGTTGGTGGAGTGATTTGTCTACTTAATTGCTACAACTAGGATCTATAAAAAGGTTCATTGACTAAAAGAATTTTCTCAGAGGGCTACTGATTTAAAATCAAACAAGGTTGGTATTACAGGTCTGTGACGCCTTAGACGTTCTGGACTGCGCATGCGCTACAGTGACGGAGGCAACGAGCTGACCTCAGTCGGAAAGTTTGGGAAATTCGATCCACTTCGATGCGATGGGGATAAAGCAATTGCCTTTGAACGAGGAATCCCTAATGGGCATAAGTCATTCCCTTGTACGCAGACTCGCTACCGTCAATGAATGGTAAGTGAGCATTCTGGAGAGATTTATTTGGGGCGACTCTTGAATTTTCGAAATTACTCAAATTTGGTGATTGACGAAGCAAAAGTTGTAACAAGAACAAGATTCGTCTACCAAACCACATTGATTATTCAACCAAATTTCCGTTAAAACTTTTCAACAACGGGTCTGTTGGCTCTCGTTTTGAGGAGTAACCTAGCGAACCAGAACGCAGCGAAATACGATAAGAATACTTGATCCAGCATCTTACAATCTTCCCAAATGACTTGACCGATCGACCAGTTGAAGAAACCAGTTGAAGCTTTTCTAATGTCTGTGGAGGGTATTCGAGGACAGCTCATTGTTGGAATAGTTAGTATGAGCTTAATAGTCTACTCTGTATACTCACATGGTACTCTCTATCCTTTATTCCCTATCCTATACCTCCAGTGTTTGCTCATGGGAAGTGGTAGTGGTAGTGCGCACTGAGAGATGGAGATTGATGCATACAGTTAGTTTCAAGAGTATATATGGATGGTGGGGTCACAATATCCAGGGAATCGGTACACCTGCTATGATTTGGTGCACTTGATAGGCAATAACTGATTCTCTGGAATTTCTGCATTGTATAGGGTGAGTAGTTCCTCGACTACCTCCTCTGGTACAGGCTTATACGCCAAATAAGTGTTTTCCCACTTTCCAAGATTACCAGCTGAGTCAAGCATATAAATAAGCAGAGCAAAGAAACCTGTATCACTGTATCTGTTTACCAGGCGACTGAAGCTGGACTGTGGTTAAACTAGACTGTATAATACACCCCTATTACCAGTACATATAACTGCCACGCCCAGCTTGCATCTCTACTTTCTTTAGTGCATCGTATCCAGTGACACTAAGTACCATAGCGTATATAGTGCACTATTTTGTCTATTGGATTATATCTGTAGTAGTTCTACCTGCGATGCACATACAGTGTGATATAGTGATATAGTGATATAGTGATATAGGTGATATAGTGATATAGGTGATATAGTGATATAGTGATATAGTGATATAGTGATATAGGTGATATAGTGATATAGGTGATACAGACCATACAGGCCATACCAATAAAGCAGTGAGTCGAATCCATGATAACATACTGCCTGAGATGTTCGGATTTGAAGCAGACTGGACCGGAGCTTACAATTGATGTTTAATCAAGTCCTAGGAACTTGCGCAATGTGTATGGTATCCAGCAGCCTCCAATTTTTTAACAATACGTGTCACGGTGATCTAGTAACCCGAGAAATCAAATTTTCCCTGTGCCCAATATTCCATACATAGATCTATAGTACAATGCAGTAACCTCCATAGTATAATGCACTGACTTTCCATGGTACAATGCAGTAACTTTCCATAGTACAATGCAGTAACAATAGTATAATGCACTAACCTTCCATGGTATAATGCACTAACCTTCCATAGTATAATGCAGTAACCTCCATAGTATAATGCACTAACAACAGTACAATGCACTAACATTTCATAGTTTAATACACTAACAATAGTATAATGCACTAACTTTCCATAGTATAATGCTCTACTGCACGCTGATAAGACGTTTTGGACAGAGGCAGAAGGTACGAAAAACACTTGTTCAACCCTCTGCATCTCGAACAAGTCCTAAGCATGGCCCAACTTTTGTTTGTATCTCTTAGTAAAAGTTGCATGTCTCTTTCGGGCAGTGTCCAAAATAGAATCCAAAATCGTTTTTGATCTTGATATTCCATCTTTAAATATCTTAAGAGTCTCGAACACTCTGCTGCCATCCCAAAATCTGTTCCAAAGTTCTACAAGTACCGGTGTACTACCCAGTGTAGCTAGTGAGCTGATTCAGGAGATTCACCAGAACTCATAGCGTATTAGAGCCCCACTGCTCGTTTACATGAAACAGCGATCCGGAAAACCGACAAACATCCACCAGAAACCAAAATCAGCCGCTCCATATACTGCAGGAACTTCCCCCTGTATAAGGTATGACCGCAGGATCATATGACCGTATGACCGTATGACCGTATGACCGTATGACCGTATGACCGTATGACCGTATGGCCGTATGACCATATGACCACATGACCGTATGACCGTATGACCGTATTATATATAAAGATGGGCAGTGTCTGAGTACATCAGAAATTACCTCAGTCACAGCGAGTGAAGCTGTAGAGGCTGTGGTGTGAAGGGTTCGGAACAGTAATATGATGAAATTTCATTTGATGCAACAGTATTTTGATGAATAACATTGCTCTGGACACAGTGTACTGGAAAAAGAAGCCTCAGAGGGTGGTAATTCCGTTTATGACCCCCACTGGGACTATAAATTGAAGAGAAGGGTTGTTAATGAATCCACCGCTGACACAATCAGGGAGTGAGGTGTTTCCTGGATCCCTTCTATGAGGCTCATAATTGCAGTCTGGAGAGACAATTAAACAGTAGTATGGAGAGACAATTAGACAGTAGTATGGAGAGACAATTAAACAGCAGTATGGAAAGTTAGAAGACTATGGAGAGTTAGACAGACTATGGAGAGTTAGACAGACTATGGAGAGTTAGACAGACTATGGAGAGTTAGACAGACTATGGAGAGTTAGACAGACTATGGAGAGTTAGACAGACTATGGAGAGTTAGACAGACTATGGAGAGTTAGACAGACTATGGAGAGTTAGACAGACTATGGAGAGTTAGACAGACTATGGAGAGTTAGACAGACTATGGAGAGTTAGACAGACTATGGAGAGTTAGACAGACTATGGAGAGTTAGACAGACTATGGAGAGTTAGACAGACTATGGAGAGTTAGACAGACTATGGAGAGTTAGACAGACTATGGAGAGTTAGACAGACTATGGAGAGTTAGACAGACTATGGAGAGTTAGACAGACTATGGAGAGTTAGACAGACTATGGAGAGTTAGACAGACTATGGAGAGTTAGACAGACTATGGAGAGTTAGACAGACTATGGAGAGTTAGACAGACTATGGAGAGTTAGACAGACTATGGAGAGTTAGACAGACTATGGAGAGTTAGACAGACTATGGAGAGTTAGACAGACTATGGAGAGTTAGACAGACTATGGAGAGTTAGACAGACTATGGAGAGTTAGACAGACTATGGAGAGTTAGAAGACTATGGAGAGTTAGACAGACTATGGAAAGTTAGAAGACTATGGAGAGTTAGACAGACTATGGCGAGACAGTCAAAAACTAAGTCTCACCAGATTGAAAAGCTCACAAGTGGCCAGAGGCTCGGGTAGTCGGATTGGACTGTTACATGGACAATTTAAGAGTAGGAATATTGACAGAAATCCCCATTCAAGTAGTATGCACCTGCAGCATGTCTCCAAGGTTATTAGCCTTTAGTTGGTACTCCAGGTATTAATCACAAGGAGTTATATTTATTATTGGCATTGTGCATGCAAGAGAGGCACCTAAGGTAACGCAGTGTTCCAGAAACAATCCATTAGGAAGCCCACTACGGCTTGTGCCCGTCATCCTATGGGCTATAATACTACAATGCCCTTCACTAGTAGCCATACAAATCACCGTTTTGTAGCAGTAGGTGCTGAATAGCTGAGTACTGTAAAAAAATGTTTTTGCTAGTTTAATCCTAAAGAATTGGAGTAATTTCTTGATGGTCCTTCCGCAGGCTCACCTACGGAAACCTTGTTACGACTTTTAGTTGCTCTAAATCACCAAGTTTGAATAACTTCGAAATTTAAAAAGAATCGCCTCTAAATAAATCTCTCCAAAATTCTCACTAAGCCATTCATTGGTAGTAGCGACGGATGGTTCGTACAAAGGGCAGGGACATAATCAACGCAAGTTAATGACTTACGCTTACTAGAAATGCCTCGTTCAAAAGCACTAATTTCAATGTTTTAACCCCATCATGACGGTGTTTATAGATTTCCCAAACCTTTCGGCTAAGGTCAACTCGTTGGGGGTACCATCGAGTCCTATCCTGACTTACAGAAGTCCGACTCCATCCGGGAGAAGCACTTGGTTGGCTCCAACACCGTTGTTTCCGTCTCTGGTAACATCGAGCACGACGCTTTGGTCGAGACTTTGGAATCTTCCTTGAAGCTTGAAAACGCTGCCAAGCCAGCCATTGCTCCAGCTACTTTCTTGGGATCTGAAGCTAGATTCAGAGACGACACCTTGGGTATTACCATTGCTGCTCAAGGTGAGGGTTTGAACTCCTCAGCCTACCAAGTTGCCAAGGTTGCTTCTGCTATCTTCGGTAGCTTCGATCACAATGCAGCCATTGTTAAGTTCACCTCTCCAAATTTGGCCTCTGTTGTGCAAAAATACCACATTGTCGACCAATACAGCCACTTCTCTCACTGACACCGGATTGTGGGGTTTCAACTCCGAGATCGCCAACCTCACGTCTATTGACGACTTTGTTCACTTCAATTTGAAGGAATGGAACAGATTGTACTGAGTCGAATCTGAGCCGGGTCTGTCGGAACCCAAGATCCTAATGTCTATATAATACACTAAAATTTATATATTAAGTCCTGTATATTACATGGCTTAAGAAGTGAAGTATTAATCCTTTCAATTCTTAAAATTCTGAAATAATAGTATACTAATTCAGTGTGGAATCATATACAGGTATTGGGTGAGACGAATATCAATACAGTGTTTTTGAAAACTATTCAAACCAACACAGTAAAATGTTTCGTACTCTTTCGCCCAATCTTTCAAACCAAATGGTGAATGCTTCACGCCAGTTTTAATAAAATTCAATGTGGAGAAAAGTTAATCTGATGATTGTCTTATATAAATTCAGGAGTGTTGCAATATTAGTCAAGGCTCAAAACGGACGGATTTGAACTGGAAGGGGTACGAAACTCTTTAAGTTATTGGTTTGAAACATTTTGCTAGTGTGGTTTGAATCTTTTAGCGTGTGGGTTTGAATAATTTTCAAAAACACTGTAAACATTGATTGTTAGGCTTGACAGAGTGTGAATGTTTTCTCAATTGAATCATGAATAATTAATCTTTTGGTAATTTATCTGTAAATAAACCACCAGGTAATGTTTTTGCATTAGACAATTTGAAGTTGTTCCTGGGATAGTTTAAGAAGTATTCCATTTTAATCAGGATCTATGTTTACTTTCTTTTCGAATGTGACAAAATACCTAAATTATAAAAATAGGAATCAAGCTATAATAGAGGCGTATGCGGTGTCTGTTGTGACCATTGAAGTATTCAAGAAGGATAGTACTGGGAATGAGATAAATTGCACCACATCCAATTGTTCTAGTTTTGAACCATAGTTATTTTAATGGGGAGACTGGCTGGAGAGTGTCAGAATTTAAGTTGTGTAGTAGTTTATTGTAGTAGTTTATTGTAGTAGTGTGTTTTCCTTTTGTCCACTAGAGCTGGTGGTTTGGGTATCAACTTGATGACTGCCGATACTGTGATTATTTTGGACTCGGACTGGAACCCACAAGCAGACTTGCAGGCCATGGCACGTGCCCACAGATTTGGACAAAAGAAGCACGTCTCAGTCTACAGATTTGTTTCGAAAGACACAGTGGAAGAAGAGATCTTGGAAAGGGCCAGGAAGAAGATGATTTTGGAGTATGCCATCATCTCCTTGGGAATGACCGACCTTTCGGGATCCAAAAAAAACAAGACTGAACCTACATCCAGTAAATTGTCTCAGACCTTGAAGTTTGGCGCGGCCAATATGTTTGCTGCGTCCGATAACCAGAAGAAATTGGAAGAATTGAAGTTGGATGATGTGTTAAGTCGGGCTGAAGACCATATCACTACGCCAGACTTGGGTGAATCTAACTTGGGTTCGGAGGAGTTCCTCAAGCAGTTAGTTTTGTTATGTTCTTTTCAACTTTTGCTTTAGTATATATTAATATACAGGGATATGGAAGTTGTACAGTGTTTTTCATAACTATTCAAATGAGCGCAACAAAATGTTCAAACCACACTAAAAAATTAAACAAACCAATAATTCAAAACGTTTTATGCCTCTCCAGTTCAGTTCCGTCGTTTTCCCATCACTGGTGCTGCAAAACTCATGAATATACTGATGAGGCAATGCTCAAGATTTACATTTCCGAATAATGATTCTAATGAAGGATGGTGTGAAACATTACCATTTGGTTTGAAAGAGTGTGCGAAGGATTGCGAAATATTTTGTCGCTTTGGTTTGAATAGTTTCAAAAAACACTGTAACGGATCCACAGCGCTTCTTATACTTTTCAGTTCGGCTAAGACTCGTACAGCTTTATTGTTCTGATTCTGCACAGCCTCTAATGTTCAGAATCTGCACAGTTCTATTGTCCTTTCAATGGCCTGCGTGCAAAATATCCACGAAGTACCTTGCCTCCGTACACGCTAGGTATTCGTTGACAGTTTTTCATTACAATTATGCCAGCTAATACTTTGCTCGTTGGTGACTTGTCAAGTCAGGAACCGTAGTGGCTTACGTAAGTTTGAGAGATGCTTGTTACCGGAAAACACCCCATTGGATCAATGTAAGGATTGCCAAATGTTCATGAACAAGTGGGAGCTCCTCAGACCAAATTTCCAACATTACAAAGAGAAGGTATAGATAATATTCTTCCACAGCGAAGTAATTCACACAAGAGCTTAGCATAAGTATTGAATATTTCTTTCATCATTGCATACCATAGCATTCTAACCATTATAAATATACCTACAAAGAATTCGATAAAATTCCCAGTAAATGGGCCAGAAATAGAACAGCTTAGAAAGTCATGGGTTATGTGCAGTCTCACGTCAAGAGTATTCGTGATTGTCTTTCTTTATGGGTTCTTGGATTTGTTCTAGAATCTTCAAAAGAGGAATATCTTAGCACTTCTTGCAACAATGGGACTTGGTTTTTGGGCTCCATTGTTACAATCGGCCAGAGTAGGCTTCATGAATGCTCAATAGCCAGGGCCCTGACTATCGTGGATCTAACAAATTTCGTATATAGGATTGACCACAATTCCCAAATCATAAGAATGTAAATCCATTGATTTTTTATTATTTAATTTTAGCTCAAACGAATCGAGATTATGGTTTAGTAGTGCAAAAGCTGCGACCTCACCTCTGATCGAATAACCTCATGTCCTAAAATTTATAGTACGAGTATCACTTAATAATGTTTATGCTGTGGTGAAGGTCCAACTGATGGAATAGTCAGTTTGAAGAACAGTGGCTGAGGTCTAGTTTGAAGAACAGTGGCTGAGGTCTAGTTGGTAGAACAGTAATAAGGACCCATTACTTGGTTAGGGATTGACTCTGATGGTCGATCCTGGCGTTGATACAAATGGTCCACAGTCATCCAGAAGTCCTCAGTATTCCTTTTCTGGGTCGACCTAGAATTGCTAAACACCTTATCACCAAACTAGTTTGCAGAGTGACGGCACAATTAAAAGAGTCTTTTCAATGTCAATAGCTGCGTCTCCTCTGTCAACAACTTCCCCTCTATATCAACAGTTTTCCCCCTCTGTCAACAACTTCCCCCTCTGTCAACAACTTCCCCCTCTGTCAACAGTTTCCCCCTCTGTCAATTATATGCTTGTATTGATGTGGCTTTTTGCAGAGGTTTCCAATCTCATCACTCACCAAAAGTGCCTAGCATTAATCGGGTGACCCTGAACCATATGCTATTCCATATTTTAACGGGTTCGACTTGATTATATGCCTACGTTTTCGAGTCGTTGGCATGGCTTGAGTTTACTGTTTTGGTGGGCAACTGGAGTGCATGGCTCTTCCTTGCCATTAGCAACGCCCAGATGTACATTTGGGCTTTAGAAAAAAGGAGGTATTTGACTATGTTTGGCAATGAGTACAAGCAGATGAGAAGAGCCGAGTTGGTGCCATATTCCAAGAGTTGAACGTTCGTGCATCAAAGATTAATACACTTGCGAGAGTTCTTTATTCTTTTAATTAAAAACTTCGAGTGAACTATTCCTTCACCTTCACAGGTGCGGCACAGCGTCTCTCATTGGTTGGAGTTTTGTAGCCTTTACCCTTGAAAATATGGCCCAAGTGACCATCACACTAGAGCACCGTATTTCTGTCCGGACCATTCCACTCATTGACACGGATGTTTTTCAAGTGTTGAAACCAAAAGGCGTAATCTTTCACACCGAATTTTGTGAGAGAATATTCTGAAGTGTTAAACCTGGACAAACTCCATGCACTGCATTTGGGAGATATGTCGGGATAATTGGAGTCAGGCTGGAGCGGACAGCACCCGGAATTGGGTGCCAAACACCCGTACACCCGGCAATCTCAGCAGAGAAAGGTCCAATGCAAGTAGTCTCTTTTTGATGGAATTACTTCCAAAATAGGTTCACTGGAATGCTGGAGTTCCGGACGTCATTTGGGATGTTTTGGTGTGAACAATGTTTGGTGGTTTCTTCGAGATGTGCGTTGACGTGAAGAGAATACATCTGGAGATACTCCACCAGTGTTTGTCAAGTTCCTGGAAAACGAAATTAAGTTAAAGCACTACCCCAGGCTGTGGGTTTCAAAAGGGACGTTGTAGAGAACCTAACCTTGCCCTTACGGAACTTTTTTTTCTTCGGTGGGTAAAGGCCTAGCTTGAGAACAAGAGCTGAGGCACTGATACAAAAGCGCAGGCCATAGCTGATCCAGTTCTGGGCCACAATGGAAATTATATGAGCCATGGAAAAATATGTATGTGAATTCAATATATCATGCAAAATGTCATGACATTTTGATGTAAAATGTCATGTAAATGTCATGTAAATGTCATGCAAATGTCTTGCAAATGTCATGTAAATGTCATGCAAATGTCTTGGTACTCCTAACAATCTGGACTTGGAAGGGAAGCGATTACCTGGGATTTGAGAGCTTTGAAACTTGGTGGCATCCACAAAGCAATGGGTTTCTAGGTTTAAGCAGAATTCAGAGTTTCTTAAAAACCGGACGTTTCCAGTAAAGAAAGAGAACGAGCCAGGTCCCGAAGTGGCTTTGAACGATTTCTGCAAGTTCCCTCTAAACACCACTTCTGTGCCAGATTGTATTAAGGCTGTTTCAGTTTTCAGTTTGTAGTTTAATACCTATATACTGAATTTAGCAGAAAAAAAACCTCCTACACACTAAAAAAAACCCCCCCGACCGGACCACCATTCAAACATTGGTCCTGGAAAAGGCCCATTCCACCAGCACTTGACCCATAGACCTTTGACTAATCAGACTAGAGGATCACGTCCTTCAAATACCCACCAACGCAGTAGTCCACTCCTACTGATAGCAAAAATACTTGGGACCTAGTGATGGTAGGGCCGTGGACACTAAATGGCAGGGTTCCCAGACTAGTGACTAGTCTTCGGGGTCGTTGGGGACTCGTAGAGTTAGCAGGGCGTAATGACTAGTTAGTGGTCATGGGGGTAGTGGGCATGGGGGTAGTGGGCATGGGGGTAGTGGTCATGGGGGCAGTGGTCATGGGGGTAGTGGTCATGGGGGTAGTGGGAATCGTTGGAGGGTTCCGGAACATAAGGAAATTGACCTCTGAATCCGAAGAGTACTCCATCAGTCTATTCCCGTTTGAATTCATATTGTCCCGCTTACAAAGCCCCAACTCGTCCCGCCTACACTTGACCGGAGCTTGAGACGCCTCAAGTGACTTTGCTTCTGCAGGATCCAAAAAGAAGATCCCCACATGCAGGCAGCCCCTGTACGGAGGAACCGACTCCTTCTGATGAACCAAAAATTCCTTGAGCTTGCTCCATGAACACTTACACATTTCAATCTCAAAGTTCAAGACTTGGGAGTCGCCATCGATTTGGAGCCTTAACGGAGTCACTTCCCCTTCATTGCCCATCGCCAAGAAGCTATTGTATCTACCCAACACTCTGGTGGGGTCCGTTTCAACCCGGGCAATTCGATCCTTCAAGGTGAATATTGGCCCCTCAGGGAACTGCTCATAGCCAAGTGCAAGCATATCGCCATCAGGCGTGTGTATTTCGTGGAGACGGTGTAATTTACCATCGAGCTTAGCGTAGAAGGCGCGGCCCGAGGCTGCGCATAGAGTGGCTGCGAAAAGCAACATTAAGGCTCTCATATTGAAGAGGAACATAGGGCAAGGGAAAAGGGAAGCAATAAAAGTGATGAAAAGGGGTCACAGTGGGATTCGCAAAAATGGGTTTCTTCAAAATCGCGTCAATAAATCAATAGTATAGAGAATTGGCGCAGATGAGCTGGGCTTTTGACTGTGCTGCTTGAGGAAGCTAGTGGGGTTGAGCGCGCTCTTATATATGCGCAATATATGATCAAGGACCGCACCACGAATGACCCAGATGACTCTGTGGGACAATTTAAAGGGGTCCTGCAAGAAGATAGACGGAATTCCTGCATGGGTGAAGTGACAAAGAAAAAAGAAATGGGTCGTTCTTTGTATTCCTCCCGCTGTGACTCATTAGCCTCTGGTTATACAGCTTTTGGTTATACAGTTATACAGCTTTTGGTTATACAGCTTTTGGTTATACAGCTTTTGGTTATACATCCTTATACAGCCTTTGGTTATACATTCTTTTGGTTATACAGTTATACAACATTTGCTTATACAGCCTTATACAGCTTTTGGTTATACAGCCTGCTCACCGAGCCTACGTCTACTTACCCGTGACTAGAAGATGACCAGGTTCACTCGCTGTTAGGAGGTGGGTCAGTCATGGGTGCGCGGTCATTCGGAACTGATTAGAGGCGTGCGACAATGGAAACAAAGCCAAAGACATAAAAAAATAAGAGACTTAGCGGAGACAATGCGAGTATCATATGTCCAATAAATCAAGGGACATGGTCACGCTGGGGTTTGGGTCACTAATTTTTAGTCTATGTTTTGGGCTTTCTTCTCAAAGAGCACATGTCAGTGGTCATGTCACAGGACTCTGTGGTTCAGGACCATACTCATCTCTTTGATGCTGCAGTATCAATTAGATAAGAGAGAATGGACATTGATCCACCATCCAGCACAGCCTAGTACTGTCTATTAATACAGTCTGTTTGCAGTTCCTTTACAGTTCCTTTACAGTTCCTTTACAGTTCCTTTACAGTTCCTTTACAGTTCCTTTACAGTTCCTTTACAGTTCCTTCACAGTCCCTTCACACATTCGCTACTCTAACCATAAACTTTACATATTCTAGTATACTCAATACTACAAAACATTGGGATTGCAAAAGACGGAAATTCTATATGAAATTTTTAACTATGATACATCAATCCATGTCATCGGTTTCTTTACTGGTGATCCACCAACATCACCATGTTACCTGCAACCAATCTATGTCCTGAATCAGGTTTCAACGCAAAACTTGAATCCAAATCCAAATGCAACAAAACTCCATTAAAGAGTCAGAGGTCAAGACTCGTTATGCTAGGTAGCGACCCTTTGGCAATTGTCAAGATGTACAAAGCTACAGGTATGGCTTAGCGTACAATACTAAACAAACAACTGGGATGAATGGACATATTCTGTAAAAAACCAATGGTTATAATGCACTATATCCAGGCCACTGGCTACAGACACATTATGAAGCCTACAATGTCCGATTGCAACTTTAGCCACTACGAAAATCGTATCACGATATCGACTGTCTTGGCATATCGAGCGCGGTGCTCTTTTCAACAATTTGAGCATTGTTTGGAAAGCTGTTGAATTATATTTTTCAAAGTTATAGAAGCCTTTTCGCTTCTTGTCCTTGAGGAGCCATCAACAAACACAAGTTTAGAGAATAACAGTAGAATACAAGTTTAGTTTAACACGTAAAGAGAATAACAGTAGAATAGAAGTTTAGTTCAACACGTAAAGAGAATACAACTTTAGCTTAACACGTAAAGAGAATAACAGTAGTGAATCTGTATATTAATGATGCATAGGTTTCCATAGATCATCCAACATTTCCTGCAAGGTATGATCGTACACGATTTAAGGAAAGATTATTGCATAAGCTCCTCAAAGACCAATTTATGTAAAGATACGGTAAGCAAGTGGTTTCGCCTATATATGCATCAATACATAAATATGAGGTTCGAATAATCCCAAAGAGTCTCTTTCATTGCAAAGTTGCATAAGAATGGTTACAATGTCTTTCACGTGAGCCTAGCCTTCGAAGGAATGACTGATATTTTACATTCAGGATTTTTTCCAGAGCTTCCGCAGCTTGCAAGGACATCCCGGAACCATTTCGGACCATTTCGGAACAATTTACAGATTTCTGTGCCGATCTGGTGTCTGCCCTCTGGAAAGGTAGCTACTCCAGAACACTACCTCGTTCCGTCAGTGACATTCCTCTTTGGAATATACTCTTTGAGGTCGTGGCTGTCCAAAAATATCTGCCCCCAGAGTCAAACTTGTACTCCTTTCCAGACTCGCCCGACTTTTCAGAATATTTTTTTACATTTTCTAGAGATCCTGTACAATATTCTGTACTCTCCTGTACTCTATTCTGTACTCTCCTGTACTCTATCCTGTACTCTCTGCAATAAACTACAATTCCTGTGCTGGTATACCCAGATATTACTAGACCTCAACTACTGTTCCTAAGACTGTTCCTGAATTACAAAACTTTTGCTAAGGAATACTATCAACTGGGGTATACAGTAGACTAGAGTATGCATTATAAATCCAGATTCCCACGTCTAGTCCTCCTCCTGGGTTCCCACCTTGAACTGCTACTACTTGAAGTACTGCTACTGCCAACTACTTTACATACTTTTCTATCTACTGTTGTATACCCTATTTTGGGTACTGGTACTAAACGTATATCGTCCATCTATACTCAAAGGCACTTGGATACTAGTACTCTACGGTAGTGATGGATACTCTGCAGTACATCTAATTTGAGGTCGTACTAGTCTGCTACTATACATTCTAGACTATTGCACTTTTTCTGTACTTGATTCTATTAGTCTAGAGCTCTACGACCTCTGTGCTTTATAACTCTGTACTCTTTTACATTACAATTCTTCAAGTCACCAAACGCCTTTCCATACATTATGCTATGAGACAAGTTATTCGGCTACTTTGGATTCCCAATTATGCGGTGCCAAACTATAATTCTTTTCGGGTGTCACACTATAATTCTATAGTCTATTCGGGTGCCACACTATAATTCTATAGTCTATTCGGGTGCCAAACTAAAATTCTATAGTCTATTCGGGTGCCACCTCTTGTACTACTACCCAAGAGCACTACGTATTCGACATTTAATTCATTAATTTTGATACTGATTCTTCAAAGTGTACACTATGCTTTACAATAAGCGTATACCATTCTGAATGGGAATAGTCTGTATTGGTGTTCCTCATGTCCTCATACTTTTGGGCTACTACTACTACTACTACTACTACTACTACTACGCTACTTCTACTGGCTTACTGAATAACTATTACTACTCTAGACTACTGACTACTACTACTACTACGCTACTTCTACTGGCTGAATAACTATTACTACTCTAGACTACTGACTACTGACTACTGACTACTGACTACTGGCTACTGACTACTGACTACTGACTACTGACTACTACTATGAAAGAATCCAAGAACGTATTTGCTACGGAAGTTAAAAGCAAAAGATGGTTCTAGAGCCATTGGACAATTTTCCAAACCCACAATCTCTCGTATGTGTCAGTAGTTTGTATAGTGCCAGATTCATATCTACTATTCCAGTACGTTATATCTCATTTCTTACTACGTTTGTATACCACTACGACATGTAGCATAATAGTGTAGTACTACTGAAGAATAATGGTGATATTGGTAGAGTATAGTCTCATTGCAGGTCTACCGTGTAGAGATTGTGGAAGTCTATGAAAGCCTATAGACGTATATGGAAGTCGATGAAAGCCTATAGACGTATATGGAAGTCGATGGTGGTTTGTATTTGTTGATGAGCCTGCAAGTGGAGCCTGGGCGGCTTGAGTAGGAGGGGAGGAAGTCTAAGGACAGTGAAATGGTCAGAGGTCAGGAAGTCTTACTTAACACCGGCAAAACGGGCCACAGTAATACGAAGTGCTGCTCAAAATACTATTGAAGAACTACTAAGACTAGATTCTACTAAGACTAGATTCCACTAAGACTAGGTACTACTAAGACTAATTCCCACTAAGACTATTAATAGACCATGAATTTATGAAATACAAGTTCAAGGAGTGGGGATTGACTGACATTTACAAGCGTAATAATGGTTGGGTTTTAGAGACACCACCAACTGCATTCCTGGTTGCTTGCCACTAGATGCTTTTACCTGGTAATTGTTCGGTTGTATGTGGATTAAATCTTAGCTTGTGTGTGCTGGGTAACTGTGATGAGAGATCCGTGGTGTTAACTATGACATTGAATAAGACACTTTTATAATTATAAACAGATTGACGCATTAACAAGGGTCATCTTTAAAACACCGTATAGTGTTAGGTGAGGGTGCATCATAATACTGCTGTACTAATGAACTCCTACTACTGAACTCCTACTACTGTACTACTGAAGTCCTACTACTGAACTACTACTACTGTACTACTGACCTCCTACTACTGAACTACTACTACTGTACTATTGAACTCCTACTACTGAACTACTACTACTGTACTACTGACCTCCTACTACTGAACTCCTACTACTGTACTATTGAACTCCTACTACTGCACTACTGCAGTACTAGTACTGTAGTACTGAACTGGTCTTTGGATTAGACCACGGTACTGACATCCTAGTTGCTGACTACCTATAGTGGCCTAGAACCAATATCCTCAAGACTAAAATATGTCCATTATTATCCTTGGTGAGTGTTTGTCGATCAATGGCTATTAGTGGTCTACAATCTGCAGTCTGTGATCTACAGTCTGTGATCTGCAGTCTGCAATATAGTCTACAATCTATAGTCGACAATCTGCAGTCTAGTCTACAATCTATAGTCGACAATCTGCAGTCTAGTCTACAATCTATAGTCGACAATCTGCAGTCTACAAGTTACACTATTCCATCATCTACAGTCACGTGGTCTATACAGATATGTATTGAGAAGCGTGTAGTTTTAAAAGGAGTCGCTGGTATGTATTAGTAGACTCGCAGGCCCAAGCCAAGGGTGTTCTTTGGAGAAGCCTTTTCTAGAATTATATGCAATTGAACAATGGCCACCAAGTCACCACATCTTTTAATCCTTCACTTGGCCATTCATCACTCAGCTGGAACCAGACTTTGGAATGGCCAGTGCCTCTAATCAGATTTTGATGGCGACTGGTGCTCTAATCAGGTTTAATGGCGACGCGTGCTCTAATCAGGTTTAATGGCGACGTGTGCTCTAATCAGGTTTAATGGCGACGCGTGCTCTAATCAGCTTTAATGGCGACGCGTGCTCTAATCAGATTTTGACTGCCCAGCGAGTGCCTCTAAAGTATGGTGCTGCAATAGAAGTCCGATATGTGCATCATATGAGTTTCTTCAGCTTCAAGTAGAAGCGGATGTAGAGCACCTGCACCACGCCAAACACGCAGATGCACGAGATAATGGTGATGCTGGTTCTCATGTAGGTCTCGTAGATGGCTTCATTCACGGTTCTAAGCTCACTCTGGCGCACCTTTAAGGATTCCGATACTGATGTGGACGACTGGATCTCTTCGCGGATACGGTGGAGCTGCGCCAGAAGCTTATCCACGGCCGACTCAAAGTCACGCTCGTTAAAGTTGGCTTTTTCAGAGTCAGTGCTAGCGCCCGTGCCCGTCTTTTCATCCTTGAAGTATTTGGCGTATTTATCGTAGTTGGTGGCCTTCAACGTGGTGATATTGCGGATATCCACTGATAACGTCAATTCCCGTGGTGACCTCTGGAAACTCCACGACTTATCGTAGTAGATGTTGTCAAAGCAAATGTACACGTAGGACTTGCCGATATGAGGAATCATCTCTGCATCGTACTGGGCATCGCGTGCCTTGTTGCCCTTTTGGCCGCCGTTTTTATGGTGCATTCGGCTTAGTAGGTTGTAGCTAGCACCCAGGTGTTGCTCAAACTGCACCGGGTTATTTAAGTTGGTGAACATGATGGTCTGCTCGCCCGCCATATCGTTCATGGTACGGAGCACATTGTTGTCGGAGTCAAGCACATTGAGGTTGAGTTTTTGCAGCGCAATACGCTCGCCGCTATTGATCTGCGCCATGATTATGTCGTCCTTGGAAGTACGGTAGCTGACGCAATTCAAGAGGTTGTTGATGCCCGAGTATTTCTTCTTGTCTCCCGTGGCCACGGGAGGAATCAGCATTCCGAGCGCCACGATCTGGGCCGCCCATGCTAATAATAGACACACGTATGGGAGCAACATCGATGAGTTATGGACAAAAAACGGTCTAATGGTCAAACGGTCGAAACGGTCGAAACGGTCGAAACGGTCGAAACGGTCGAAAGTGGTTAAAAAAATGAACAAAAATGGTCAACAGCAAGATGTCCAAAGCAAGTAATTAGGAAAGGACCAAAAAAAATAATCAAAAATGGTTAAAAATGGTCGAAAGTACAATGGAAATGATCAACAGGAAATGCCGGAATTACAGCAAATCAACCACAACAGTCAGCACAATATATCCAGCCGGCAGCGAAAGAAATGTTTCGGATTATGGAAAAGCAGGCGGATCTCTATGGGTCGACGGGAAGAAAAGTCAAAACGGCCAAATAAAGTTTGGAGGGGTCGAAATAGGCCAATCAATAACAAGGAATAACAAGCCAGGTTGGGGAGGGCGATCTAGAAGCGGAGCGAAGCTTGGAACAAGCAAAGCAGAAAGCAAGGTACAAACGGATGTCACGTTCTGCGACAAACAAAAGTCTTGGGGTTCAAGATAAGGGCCTGGGCCTTCCGGCTAGAAAAGTCCGGCGTGGGAGGGGAAGGGAGATGAACGAGAAGTAAATAGAGGAGAGACTTTTTAGTCGGGCCCGCGTTCTTTCGCGTTCTTCGCTGCTGATCTTTTCGGTACGTTTTGCATGGAGCTAGTCTTTTGGCGCGCGTGGTACGCCGGGATTTTCATGCGCGCCCGACGTTCTATGCAGGTCACACCCACCGTTCCACTCTGGAGTTTTAACTCGTGCGACCCCCACAACGGTGCAGTACCACACTACACTACAGTGTTTTTGTCAACAAGTATCTAGCATGTACGGAGTCAATAACTTCTCATAGATGCATTGTATGCAGACCAATAAGGCATCTATAAACAGGTCACTAGTGGGTGAAAACTGTTCACCCACATCGCACCTTGTTTAGAACTTTGGTCTTGTAAGGTACAACTTACAAATCCCTGTATATCAATACAGTGTTTTTGAAAACCATTCAAACCAACACAGCAAAATGTTTCGTACTCCTTCGCACAATCTTTCAAACCAAATGTTTACACCAACTTTCATTAGAATTCAAGATTTGAAATGTTGAATCTGGATGATTGNTCATTAGAATTCAAGATTTGAAATGTTGAATCTGGATGATTGTCTAATAGGTAATACATCTAGGAGTCTTGCAATATGGTCAGGGCTCAAAACCGGCTGAAAACCCAAAGGAACCGAACTGAAGAGGTACGACACTTTTTGAGTTATTGGTTTGTTATTTTGCTAGTGTAGTTTGAATCGTTTTATGGCACGGGTTTGAATAGTTTCGAAAAACACTGTATACAGTGTTTTTCATAAGTATTCAAAGGAGCGCAGCAAATGTTCAAACCATACAGTGTTTTTGAAAACTATTCAAACCAGCGCGACAAAATGTTTCGTACTCCTTCGCAAAGTCTTTCAAACCAAATGGGGTAATGCTTCACACCAACTTTATTGAAAATTCAATGTGATGAAATGTTAAATCTGGATGATTGCCTTAAACATAGTACATTTGGAAGACGTTTGGGAGTCTTTCAATATTAATCAAGGGTTAAGACGAACGGAACTGAAATGTGACGGGCACGAAACGTTTTGAATTATTGGTTTGTTTAATTTTGCTATTATGGTTTGAATCATTTTATTGTGCGGGTTTGAATCGTTTTGAAAAAGACTGTACTAGCAAAATTAAACAAACTGATACGTCAAAAAGTTTTGTATTTATGACTGAAAAAATGCTAAGGATCAAGGGTTTGAAATAAGCGGTTTATGTAAAGTCTTAATTTAATATTCAAAAAGTATCTTAGCCCTTTCACTCCAGTTCCATCCGTTAACCCTTGATGAATTTGGAAAGAATTCCAAACGACCCCAAATGTACTACATATAAAGCATCCTCCAAATTCAACATTTCAAATAGTGAATTCTAATGAAAGTTGGTGTGGACGTTTGGTTTAAAAGACTGCGAAGGAGTACGAAACATTCTGTGGTGCTGGTTTGAATAGTTTTCAAAAACACTGTACTAAAACATAGGTCGAAAGTTTTTGAAAACCATTTCTCAACACAGCAAAATGTTTCGTACTCCTCCGCACAATCTTTCAAACCAAATGTTCACACCAACTTTCAGTAGAATTCAAGATTTGAAATGTTGAATCTGAAGGATTGCCTTAAATGTAGTAAATTTGGGGGTCTTGCAATATTCATCAAGGGTTAAGACGAAAGAACTGAAGTGTGACGGGTGGGAAACTCTTTAAATTATTGGTTTAATCTGTGGTACAGTATTTTTGAAAACTCTTCAAAGCAGCGTGGTAAGAAAATTCAAACCACAATAGCAAAATGAAGTATACAGTCTTTCTTAAAACAATTCAAACCACGCTAGCAAATTAAACAAACCAATCATTCTAAAAGTTGCTGTTTTTAATATCTAATTAAGACTTTACATAAACCGCTTATTTCAAGTCCTTGATCCTTAGCAATTTTTTAGTCCTAAGTACAAAACTTTTTGACTTGTCAGTTTGTTTAATTTGGTGGTTTGAGCATTTTGCTGCGCTCATTCGAAGAGTTTTGAAAAACACTGTACCAATCATTCAAAAATGTTTGCCTTCGCACAGTCTTCAAAGCAAATGGTAATGTTTTACACCAACTTTCATCAGAATTCAATGTTCTGAAATTTTAAACCTGGAGGATTGCCTCAGGTACTGCATTTGGGAGTCTAACGGTACCAGTGAAGGGCTGGGACGGACGGACTGAAGTGGAGAGGTATGAAATGTATTGAATTATTGGGTTGAATCTTTTGTCGTACTGGTTTGAATCATTCTATCTTCTTGGTTCGAAGTATTTTGTAGGGCTGGTTTGAATAGTATTCAAAAATGCACTCCCCTAAGTCTGCAGTCTAGAGCCTCCACTTTATGACACTAGTCTCTTTCTTGACTTAAGTAGTGTTCACTCAAGTCTTCACTCAAGTCTTCACTAAAGTATTCACTAAAGTATTCACCAAAGTATTCACTAAAGTATTCACTAAAGTATTCACTCAAGTCTTCACTAAAATAGTCACCTCCTCTTCACTTTTCATCTTGTACCAATCCATGCATCTCTGGTTCAGCTCCTTTGTTCAACTCCTTTGTTCAGCTCCTTTGTTCAACTCCGCTCAACTCCGCTCAACTCCTCTGTGTTGAATGCAAGTCGCTTGCTTTTCGATTCTGTATTCACTGACTGCTTTGGTGGTGTGCGCGTGCCACTTCAGTTCCGTTCGTCTTGGCCCTTGATTAATATTGAAAAACTCCCAAATGTCTCCAAATGCCTCCAAATGTCTCCAAATGCCTCCAAATGCCTCCAAATGCCTCCAAATGTTTCCAAATGTCTCCCAAATTTATTACATACAACACAATCATCCAGATTTAACATTTCATCACATTGAATTTTAAATAAACTTGGTGTGAAGCATCACGCCATTTGGTTTGAAAGACTGCGAAACATTGCGAAACATTTTTCTCGCTAGTTTAAATAGTCTTCAAAAACACTGTAGACAGCTCTAGACAGTCATACTTTTTTTTAAACTATTCAAACCAGCCCGACAAATGTTCAAACTTTTAGCAAAATTAGACAAACCAATAGTTACAGTGTTTTTGGAAATTCAAACCAAAGCGACAAAATGTTTCGCAATTCCTCGCACCTTCAAACCAAATGCTCCAAACCAAATGCTTCAAACCAAATGCTTCAAACCAAATGGTAGTGTCTCACACCAACTTTAATCCGAATTCAATGTGATGAAATGTTAAATCTGGATGATTGTATAATAGGTAATAAATCAAGGAGTCTGGAAATATAGTCAAGGCTCAAAACCGAAAGGAACTGGAATGAAAGACGTACGTTACAGTGTTTTTCAAAGCTATTCAAACCCGCACGATAAAACGATTCACACTGCACTAGCAGATTAAACAAACCAATAATTTAAACAATTTCGTACCCTTTTCACTCCATTCCGTCCATTTTGATCCTTGATTATTGAAAAAATCCTAAATCATCCCGAATGTACTGCATATAAGACATTCATCTGTTGAACGTGTGGGACACGAGTCATGTGCCAACCTGCGAGTGGGGGCAACTGTGAAGCATGCAGTCTGCAGGATGATGTCAAC
>NKZA01000132.1:0-46691 GCA_002374405.1 Metschnikowia cubensis
GGATTTGTTCCTATCAAGAAACTGGAATATCGTTGATTTCCGGTGGATGAACCAGAGTGTCGGATCAGTGTGGATGTTGATTCAAATATGTCGGACCAACTGCACGAAATATTTTAGTTTTGAGTGTGGATATTGATTCGAATATGTTGGACCAACTGCACGAAGTGCTTTGTTTTTTGAATGTGGATGTTGATTCAATTATGTTGACTATATTACTACACTAATAGATTACTATATTACTATATTATATATTACTACCTTACTTCATTATTATATTATATATTATATATTATATATTACTACACTACTATATTATATATTATATATTATATCTTACTACATTACTACATTACTACATTACCATATTATATATTATATATTATATTGCTACACTACTATCTTACTATCTTACTATCTTACTATCTTACTATCTTACTATCTTACTATCTTACTATCTTACTATATTACTATATTATATATTACTATATTACTACATTACTACATTATATATTACTACATTACTACATTATATATTACTACATTATATATTACTACATTATATATTACTACATTATATATTACTACATTATATATTACTACATTATATATTACTATAGTATATATTACTATATTATATATTACTACATTACTACATTTCTACATTACTACATTACTACATTACTACACTACTACATTACTACATTACTATATTACTATATTATTATATTACTATATTATTATATTATTATATTATATATTACTACACTACTACATTACTACATTACTATATACTATATACTATATTATATATTATATATTATATATTACTACATTACTAAATTATATATTAGTTGACTACTGACTACTGGCTTTTGCAAATCACAGAAAGCTTGCGTATACATAGTGCTCTCAAGACCATCCGACCAGCGACTACTTCACCGGGTACGTGAACCATTGTAATGCCTAATAGTGGCTTTGGTACTTAGCACTTACTGCTTGATTCCAGTGCCAGACTCTCTTTACTCTGATCGCTGGATCGCCCATTCTCTAACTACGGTGATTGCTGATTAATCTTTTACGCTATAGCTATACTAGGTGCCTGTGACTAGGAGTCGAACGCCTCGGCCATGGTGACCAACCGCTTGATGCCCGTGAGCCAGTTGCCTCCCTCGGCGGCGTGGTTGGTGCTGAGCTCCTGGTTCAACGCTGCGGCGTTGGCAAAGTCCTTTGCATCCAACGCAGATGCCAATTTGCTCAACGCCTCCACCATTCCGCTGGATAGCTTGGAGCTGCTCAAATCGCTGAATAAGAGGTTGAGACGCTTCTCCATATCCGTCACGTGCTTGGAGTACTTGGGAGGAGCTGCTGGTTTGATGCGGCCCAACACCGCCGCAAACGACGTTTGGATTCCTGAAGCCTCGGCTCCAGAAGTCACGGCTTTTGAAGCTTCCGCATTTTGTGGTGGCGCTGCTGGGGCTGTGGGTGGAGCTGGGGCTGTGGGTGGAGCTGGGGCTGTGGGTGGAGCTGGGGCTGCCGGGGCTGCTGCCTTTGGCTTCACTGGGGGCCCTGGAATGGTAGGTACAGATACCTGAGGCTCCGATTGCTGGGGTGGTGGTGCATATTGGTTGGGAGGTGCTCTACTCTGTGCTGGCGCGGAGCTTGGAGCATATTGGTTTTTTGGAGGCCCAGCAACGGGTGCCTGAGGAGGAGGTGCATACTGACCGGCCCCTCCGGCCACTGGTGGTCCACTGGGTGCATTGGCTCCACTGGCTGGCCCGTTAGACGCCCCGTTTGGGGGTGCATATTGGTTGTTGGGGCTTCTGCTGGGCACTGGTGCGTACTGGCTCGGAGTTGGTTGCCTGGATCTAGGACCCACTGGAGGAGCACCGAATGCGTTTCCAAGCGGCGTGGCTGCTGTAGGTGGAGCAAGTCCTGTTGGAGGTGGTGCAACTCCAGTTGGAGGTGGTGCAAGACCTGTTGCTGGGGCCACAGGTGTCACGTTTCCAGATGGCACATTCGACAATTTGGGCTGGTATGGGTTATTCGACTGCGATCCCCTTCTGGACCCCGCTGCTGGCCTGGACACAGGCGGAGGAGGTGCAAATGTCTGTGGAGAAGGCTTGCTCGAAGGAGCTCCATTCTGCCCCATACTCAGCGACGAGATGGTTCTTCCTTGGCCGGGTCTCCGGGATCCAGTACCAAAAGAAGGCGTATTGGAGGGTGGAGGCGTGTATGGGTTCAGCACGGGTTTGGAGGCCGTTGGGGCCACGAAATTGTTCAGAGGAGGTGCTGCATACGTGATTTTGGCCGAAGGTGTAGCTGCAAGTGCATATGGGTTCTTGGGTGCACTCTTGGGAGCAGAGTTGAACCCAGGTGCTGCTCCTGCTCCGTTTGAAGCAATTGGAACATTCGTCACCAGCCCTGACGCGCTGAGTGCAGGGGAAACAGGCTCTGCTGGTGCATACTTACCACTAGGCGCAAGCCCTGGAGTTCCTGGAGCTGATCCTTTGGTTACCACTCTATTTTTGGGTGGAGGAGGCTGGAGTTGGCTCAGTGGCTGCCTTGAAATTGGGAGTTTAGGCGTAGGAGCCAATGGTTTCGAAGGAGAATTCACGAAGCCCAAGCCCAAAGCGGAAGTTGGAGCCGGAGTCCGACGTGCGGCTGGCTTGGGTGCTTTGAACGTATCAGGCAAGTCATTCCAGCCATCGGTCTCGTTCTTCTTAGATGTAGGCGGAGGAGGCACGGATGCTTGCGTGGCATTACCGTAGATTCCTACTGCTGGCTGCTGGGCATAAGACGAGGGCTGCGTGAAAGCTGGGGTTGCTGGTGGACGAACCACACCAACCGGAGCTGCTGCACCTCCTTGAACTCCACTGAAAGAAGGCCGTTTTTCCTCGGGGTTGGGGTTATAAGGGTTGAAAGCTGGGACTCCAGGAATTGGGGCTCCTCCTGCTGCTGTGGCTGCGGCAGCTGGAACATATGGGTTTGCTGCCCCACCATGTCCTGCTGGTGCATAGCCCTGGGTCAAAGGCACTGCGGTAGAAGATGAAGTTCTGGAAGGAACAGCAGGATGCACTGCTGCAACAATAGAAGGTTTATGGCCCACACTGTAACGACCAGCTCTAGCTGCATGGCCATTTCCAGGCGCATTTGCAGCCTTTTTGGTGGCTGTTGTGGTGGACGTTCCGGTAGCCTTAGCAATGCGGTCCTTTTCTGTCTTCAAACCAGCAAAATCTTCGGGCAAAATGGCCATGAATTGGTCTGCAAGCTCGAAAAACCCGCTCGAAGCAGCCATATTGGTGAACTCAAAGATGGCCTCGCAAACAGGCTCAATGGCAGGGCCAGAAAGTGGGCCAGAAAGCTTCGAAATCGACCGGTAAACCGAGAGTTTCTCCACAAATCCAGACAAAGCCAAATACTTGGCATCGTGGGGAGACGAGATCTTCTCTGTTTCCGTCTGCAACAAAGTCTCCTCAAGTTTGGGCAAATCGCTAAGCCAAATGGCTGACACCTTATCCAAAGCATTACCGGCCAAGTAGCACGTAAAGGCATTGTCTCTGTTAGCCTTGTTAGAAGGGTCGTACAGCATGACCCGGTCTCCCAACTCCACCATTCTGTGGTTGAAGTCTTCTTCATCCTTGCAGAAGGATGATATACTGGCCGCAATATCTTTCCAGTCGGAGATGTCTGCATTGGCCACGATATCCGAGATATCTTTGTAGGAGGCGGAGTAGATCAAGCGAGAGGTGACGTTGGAGCCGGATTTCAAGAAGTAGTGATTTTTCACCTTGTTTCTGATCTCCTCACTCTGGTCCAAGGCCAAAATCAATGCTTCCGTCAACTTGCCCTCTTGCAAACATAATGAAACAGCATCTGGGATCTTGTAGTTCAAGAGCAACTTGGCCAACCGAGATTCCACGCCCGAATCCGCTTCGTTGTGGATCTTAAAGTCACCTGTAGGCACATATGAGTCAGCACCGGAACCCCTTTTGTCCTTCATATCCTTGGAAAGATTGGAGAAGAACTCGTCATCGTTTTCAGGATCCAAAGCTGGCTCGTCGCTCAATAACTCGGCATCAAGATCCAAAGCAGACTCGGAAGGAGAGACCTCATCCACCAAAGTCTTGAAAAAAGCGCCTTTTCCTTGGCTCTCCAACTTTTGCAATACCTCCCAGTCATCCTTATCAGAAGAGGAGCCCGAGGCTCTTGCAGACACGATTTTAGAAAAGTCATTGGACTTGATAGCCTCCAGCAACTCGGCCAAAACGCAGTTAGCAGGATTTTTCGAAAGAAATTTTGACACATCCACGCGGCTCTTGCCGTCGGAATTATTTACGGTTACAAGCTTGGAGCCAAAGCCAAAACTGGCACTGCAGGGTCGCTTGAGCCATAATGGAGCCTGTTGCACCTCGAACACGGCCTGTTGCACCTCCGTGGTAGCGATGTTCGACCAGAACTCATCATCGTTATTAGAACGCACTTTTTCGGAAACAGGCGGAGAGGTGTCTTGCAAGGTCTGGATGACGATCTTAGCATCGAAAGATGCAGTAGCAATGACATCCGGGGCTCTGGGGGCAAAGCGAGTCAAGAACGCCCAGTTGGCAGCACTGGGGTACTCACCAAGCTTCACGCCTGTGATGGGGTTCCACAACTTGGTAGTATTGTCTTTTCCGGAGGAAATCAACAAGTTGGGGTCTTGCACGCACCAATCCAAGGATAACACACCTTTGGTGTGGCCCTCCAAAATGGCCTCGGGCTCGGAAGCATTCCGCAAGTCCCACAGCATGATAATGGGACACAGGTCACTTTGACTGGCGGTAATTAACTTGGTCAGCTGCGTAGGGTGCCATGCCACGTGCGAGAAGTCAGCACGGCCCAAAGGCCCATTGTATGATAAGTGCAACACCTCTCTCTTCAGCTTCAAGTCCCAAATACTGGTGTATCCAGCATTGCTGGTGGAAGCCATGATATGCGGGACAGTATTGTTCCAGGCCACACACGAAATCTCATCCATAGGAGTCATGGGTCTGCCCGGAATAAACGGGTCTTCAAACGTCTTCAAGTCCCACACGAAGATCTGGCCCTGCAGGCCGCCGGAGGCCAATATGTGGGGCTGGAGCGGGTTGAACAGCAAGGACTTGGCGGCGCCCGAGTGTTTCTTGGAAGAGTGGATAGTGGCACTTTGCAAGGAGCCTTGTTTGATCAAAGTTTCCACGTTGTAGAACTCCACAGCGCCGGTTTCAAGTGCGGCCACCAACACTCCGTGCAGATAGGAGTCGAAGGGCGACAGCCAGGCCAAGGCATGGAATTTGTGGTCGACGTGGGCAGAGAAAATTGGAGTAGCGGACAGAGGCCCAAACGGGTCCCAGATCTCCAAGGTGGAGGCGGAGGAAAAGTTCAAATCCACGGCGCCGGCCACAGAGGCCACAGCCAAAAGCGGAATGACATCGTGGCTCCACGCAATGGTCAGCGTTGTGTTGATTTCCTTTATTTTCATTGGGAGGGGGAGTGTGGAGAAAAAGCGCCGTCTAGAATGACACAGGGGGGCGCGAACAGCGGGGAAAAAACGCCAGCGGGGTAAATGGCAGTGGCGGAAAGGCTGGAGCTAGGTGTTTGGCGGCCAATGTGTCGGGAGAAGAAAGAGTTCTCTGTAGACGGTATTGTTGCCGTAGGACGGAAGTGGTGGAATTTTGACAACGCACTGGCGCGGCCGACGCGTGCAGGATGATCGAGCGCATATATGCAGGTGGGTATAAAACCTCGACTTCCACGCGTGTTCCTCCAACTGGCCTTCTGGGAGTGACATGTTTGGAAAGGCAGAGTTTTAATTTATATAGACCAGTACAGGAGACTGTAGTGTAGACTAGTCCTGCATTCCGAACGGATAGTATGGACAGCTACAGAATTCTATTATGCCCAGTACATACTAATATAGACTAACTTTCCAACAGGCCACGGCATCAATGTAGACAACTCATGACAATCTGTGATACCGCAGAGAGGAATCATCCATAGAGTTTTGAATTGGATTCCGGAGATTGTAATAGTGACTTTCATAGTATAGTATTTTATAGAGTGAGTAGATATGTGTAGTTGATTTTGTGGATTTTGTGGATTTTGTAGATTTTTGTAGATTTTTGTAGATTTTTGTAGATTTTTGTAGTACATTTTTGTGAATTTTTTAGAATTTTGTAGTAGATATTTGTAGCACATTTTGTAGTACATTTTGGTGTAGATATGTGTAGTACATTTTTGTAGACTTTTGTGGTAAATATTTGTAGTACATTTTTGTAGACTTTTGTAGATTTTTGTAGTACAATTTTGTGTAGATATGTGTAGTACATTTTTATGTAGATATGTGTGGTTGATTTTGTAGACTTTTTTAGTATATATGTGTAGTTGATTTTGTAGACTTTTGTAGACTTTTGTACATTTTTGTAGTACATTTTTGTAGTACATCTTTGTAGTACATCTTTGTACATTTTTGTAGTACATCTTTGTACATTTTTGTAGTACATTTTTGTAGATTTTTTTAGATATGTGTAGTACATTTATGTAGATTTTTGTAAATTTTTGTGGTACATTTTTGTACATTTTTATGTACATTTTTGTAGATATGTGTGGTTCATTTTGTAAATTTTTGTGTAGATATGTGTAGTACATTTTTGTACATTTTTGTAGTACATTTTATGTAGATATGTGTAGTACATTTTTGTAGACTTTTGTATATTGTTTTAGTACATTTTTGTAGATTTTTGTAGTACATTTTTGTGTAGATATGTGTAGTACATTTTTGTAGACTTTTGTGGTAAATTTTTGTAGTAGATATTTGTAGTATATCTTTGTACATTTTTGTAGTACATTTTTGTGTAGATATGTGTAGTACATTTTTGTACATTTTTGTAGTACATTTTTGTGTAGATATGTGTAGTACATTTTTGTAGATTTTTGTGGTAATTTTTTGTAGTAGATATTTGTAGTACATTTTTGTACATTTTTGTAGTACATCTTTGTACATTTTTGTAGATGTTTGTAGTACATTTTTGTAGTATAGTATTGTATCGAGTGAGAAGATGTGGAGTACATTTTTGTACATATTTTTAGATGTTTGTGGTACATTTTTGTACATTTTTGTAGATATGTGTACAGTGTTTTTCATAACTACTCAAATGAGCGCAGCAAAATGTTCAAACCATACTAGCAAAATTAAACAAACTGATAAGTCAAAAAGTTTTGTACTGATGACTAAAAAAATGCTAGGGATCAAGGACTTGAAATAAGCGGTTTATGTGAAGTCTTAATTTAATATTCAAAACAGTAACTTTTTGAATTACTGGTTTCTTTAATATTGCTAGTGTGGTTTGAATCTTTTTATCGTATGGGTTTGAATTGTTTTGAAAAACACTGTAGTAGATATGTGTAGTACATTTACAGTGTTTTTGAAAACCATTCAAACCAACACAGCAAAATGTTTCGTACTCCTTCGCACAATCTTTCAAACCAAATGTTCACACCAACTTTCATTAGAATTCACCATTTGAAATGTTAATTTGGAAATTGCCCTATATGTAATAGAGTTGGGAGTCTGCAATATTCATCAAGGGTTAAGACGAAAGGAATGGAGCGGCACGGGTACGAAACTCTTTAAATTAATGGTTTGTATAATTTGCTAGTGTGGTTTGAATCTGTTCATCGTGCGGGTTTGAATAGTTTTGAAAAACACTGTATGTAGATTTTTGTAAATTTTTGTGGTACATTTTTGTACATTTTTGTGTACATTTTTGTAGATATGTGGTGTACATTTATGTAGATTTTTGTAAATTTTTGTGGTACATTTTTGTACATTTTTATGTACATTTTTGTAGATATGTGATTTATGTAGATTTTTGTAAATCTTTGTGGTACATTTTTGTACATTTTTGTAGATATGTGGTGTAGATTTTTGTAGGTTTTTGTAGTACAGTTTTGTGTAGATATATGTAATAAATTTTTGTAGATTTTTGTAGTACAGTGTTTTTGAAAACTATTCAAACCCACGCCAGAAAACAATTCAAACCACACTAGCAAAATAACAAGCCAATAACTCAAAACGTTTCGTACACCTTGCAGTTTAGTTCCTTTCGGTTTGAACCTTGATTAATATTTCAGGACTCCTAGATTTATTACCTATTAGACAGTCATCCAGATTAAACATTTCAGAATGTTGAATTCTAATGAAAGTTGGTGTGAACATTTGGTTTGAAAGACTGTGCAAAGGATTGCGAAACATTTTGTCGCTTTGGTTTGAATAGTTTTCAAAAACACTGTATGTGCTGTACATTTTTTACAGTGTTTTTCAAAATTATTGAAACGAGCACAGCAAATCTATTCAAACTAACGCAGCAAAATTAAACAAACCAATGATTCAAAAAGCTTCGTACCCTCACAGTCTTTCAAACCATGGCGTAATGTTTTACACGAACTTTAATAAATTCATTATTCTGAATGTAAATCTTGAGAATAGCCTTACTGCATTTGGGGTCTTACTGTACCAGAAAAGGACTAGGACGGACGGACTGAACTGGAGAGGGTTCGAAACTTTTGAATTCTTGGTTTGAACCATTCTATCTTGGTCGAACAATTTTAAACCATTCTATCTTGGTCGAACCATTTTGAACCATTCTATCTTGGTCGAACCATTTTGAACCATTCTGAAACACTGTATAGTGCAATCATAAGTAACTTCCCTTTGCAGGGCCTGTAATATACGCACGGTTCTGAAATACATCTCTCAAATCCAAACTTCACTATGACCTCATGAATGACCTGATGCCACACACGGGGCCTGCTTCATTCCGTAGAGACTTCCTTGGTTTAACGACTAAATGTTCCTTTCCCTTTTGAACATAACCTTCTGGTTGTCGCATATAAATCTCCTCTTCTAACACTCCATTCAAGAACTCAGTCGTGTCATCCATCTGTCTTATCACCAACCCTTGCTTCACTGCAATGGCTAGAACCATCCTTAAGCTCTCGTATCTGATCACCAGAGAGAATGTTTCTTGGTAATCAATACCTTTCTTCTGAAAGTTCCCTAAGACCACAAGTCTTGCTTTATATACTCCGTTATCTTTTAGTGCGAATACCCACTTGGCACCTATTGGTTTCCGTCGTCTTGGTAATTCGACTAAGTCAAGGTTCCGTTAGTATCATGAGCTCTCATTTCTTTATCACACGCTTCAGAGTATCCTGGTTTTCAGACTCATGGCCTCTTTATAACTCCTGGGGACCTCTTGGACTTGATTCAATTGAGTTTCTAGAGTTTGAACCCAAACAATCTTTGAAGGATCAATTGACAAGAGTTGGTGGTCCAGATTCTTGTGGTCCAGATTCTTGTGGTCCAGATTCATGTGGTCCAGATTCTTGTGGTCCAGATTCTTGTGCATACCCCGTGTCAGTTCTATCTCTCTATTCTCGAAGTCATTCAGGCTCGAATTACCGTCTTCGAGACACACATGACGAAATAATATGGCATGTCTGAGAGGTTCTGGATACAATATGTGACTGGAGACGCAATGGAGAGATTCGGTTTTTTTAACTACTGAAGCCAACAATGAAGCACAATAGCTGTTAAGACCTGGAGTAGAGATTGTGTGGATGCCCGAGTCTTATGGACGTAAAACATCAAAAAAAGAGAAGGGATAATTTGGGGGGTCTTGAATGGATATCTTCGATCCAGGGGGATGGATTGAAACTAATTGTTTACTTTGGTGAGTTGAAGACGTGGAGATATGTACGTTTAGTTGTATTGGGGGATTTAGTTGAGACTGGTTTCCCCTTGGTAATTTCTTTTTACCTATATTATAGGAGCAGTGACATGGTTTTAGTTAGTTTAAATAAAGACATTTGATGTTTACCTGCATTAGTATGACTGATTATATGATTGTATGCTTATATGATTGTATGATTGTATGATTGTATGATTATATGATTATATGATTGTATGATTATATGATTATATGATTATATGATTATATGATTGTATTATTGTATGATTATATGATTATATGATTGTATGATTGTATAACTGATCTAGACGTTCCAAAGACTACAAAGTACTACTGATGCTAAGGTCTGAATCTATGTTACTGTAGTAAATCAGATTATAGTACATCTATGTTTGGGACCCTCAGAGAGGAACCGAAGTGACTCGTTGAACATGAGAATGTGGAGTCTTTCCACTAGCACAAGGGTAGCATCCACGAAGCCATCGTTATAAAAGTACTATGATGGCCATTGCAGACTCCACTATGATGGCAATGGATAACCAAGGACCCCACATACAAACAACCCCTAACATACAAACAACCACTAACATACAAACAACCACTAACATACAAACAACCACTAACATACAAACAACCACTAACATACAAACAACCACTAACATACTACAGTGACATTGACAGTGACAGTGACAGTGACAGTGACAGTGACAGTGACAGTGCAGTAGTGGTATGATCAGTTTCACTAAAACAGCTATTTCTTCCAGACTCATAAATAACAAAGACCTCCCCTCTCTCCAAGTCCATATCATCCATCAAGGCCCTACTATTTAAATTTCCTTCCTATTACTTCCACTCAATATCCCCAAACCTCCACCCAACCTCACCACCTTTGATATTTGTATAGTATGGTCCAGTATATTTCACTTGTAATGTTCCAGACTCACTTGTAGTGTTCCGGACTCACTTGTAGTGTTCCAGACTCACTTGTAGTGTTTCAGACTCACTTGTAGTGTTTCAGACTCACTTGTAATGTTCCAGACTCACTTCTAGTGTCCCAGACTCACTTGTAGTGTTCCAAACGGTCCAGTAGGGTACTGCACACATGTATAGTCCAAGAGTTCAACCACAGTAGAACAATAACAATGAGACTAAATCATCATGCTCAATTGAACCTGAACAGATCCAAACCGGCCTTCCTTTCTGCATACCCACACCCATGTTTATATGCAGTCGTGGGTCCAGATCCCAGGATGTTATCCCAAAAGTCTATCCCAGGATTGCTCCAAAACATCTCACCTTGAACCCACTTCTGGATGGGCGGACGCCGACTGTAGGACCGGACGACGAGAATGGGACGACGGAACCCTGGTCTCGGCTAGCCTGCACATGGCCTCTAGCCGAGTTACATGCACTCCCTCCGGCTATTCTTGTCTGCACGCCCCACGTCCAAACCACCTTTTCCTCCACCTCCGGCCCTATTATACTTTCTGTCTTGACAATGTCGCAACTCTGCCGTCAAAACCACGACCTTCTTCTTCGCCACCTTCGAGCCCGTGTGGTGGCCCCCGCCGCAAGAGCCTATATCTTTGCCTACCTCTACATCACGCTCCCGAAACTCATTTCGTACGTGACACGGGCCTTTAAAAACGGCGACTATGGCCAGCTCTTGGCCAGCTCCAAGAAGACCTTGTGGAGTGCCACCCGCTTGGAGAAGTTCCCTGCGTTGGCCTGCAGATTGCTGCTTCTAATCAACTTGCTTGAACCCGCCTTGTATGTGTTCCTCCGCAAGTCACGTGCCTTTGCCAGCAAACGACGGGCTCTATTCTTTAGCACCTTGGGTGCCTCGTTCGTCTCGTCGTTGCTCAGTTTCCAGAAATACCAGGCCCACGTGATCACCTATGGTCGCCACAACTCCTTGGACCTTACGCTTTTGGTGGCCACACGTGCCATGGATACCGTGCTTTCCTCGGCCCTTTCTTCCTCGGTTTCCACGCTCTCAAACCGGGACTTGTCGCTGCTTGGTGATGGCCTTTTGTTTGTGGCATCTTCCACTCTAATCATGTACCTGTGGTTTTTCCACCCCGAAAAATTGCCTCCGGCCTACCGCAACTGGATCACGTCTGCGGCTGATATGGACAATGGCATTGTGCAGGCACTCAAGTCGTTGAAGGAGGGCCACACCCAATATGGCTCGGAATCCGACGTTTTGCACGACTATGCAGACCGCCTTGGCCAGCCTTACGACAAAGTGTCGTTTGTGAAAAACCAGCCTCTCACCTGTGAATGTGTGCATGCTTTCACCACCAAGAACTGTGAGCTCCACGCGGTGTACCGGTTTTTGCGGGGGTTCCGCTTTGCCTTTAAGTTGTACGGCACCTTGAACCTCTTGATGCTTCTTTTTCCCAAAAAGGGCAAGACCATGCGGTCCCGCTTGCTCCGGGCCTTGACCACCACCATCCGCTCCTCGTGTTTCTTAGGCTCCTTCATTGCCTTGTGCTGGTATGGAGTGTGTTTGGGCCGCACACGATTCTTCCCCCATCTCTTCCCCAATGTCCCCAAAACTCGCTGGGACGATACCATCTGCGTGGTTCTGGGCTCGTTTTTATCGGGCTTTAGTTGTTTTGTGGACACCGCTCAACGGCGGAAAGAATTGGCTCTTTTCGTGGCTCCTCGAGGCTTGGGCACATTGATCTCCACCAATCCCACCCCGAAAAACCTCCGGGTGGAACGAATCGCCTTTGCATGCAGTATGGCCGTGTTGGTGGCCTACGCCAAGAAAGATGCCAAGAGTGTCCGGGGAATTTTCGGAAAGGGCTTGGAGTTGGTGTTCTCTCTCAAGTCACGTGGCTAGACCCTTGTCCTCGGTCCTTCCAGCCATTAAATATGCAGGACTCGAAGGAAGGGGCCCACATATGAAGCACGCCTCCACTCCTATCAACTGGTACACCCTTCCTGTCTTCTTTCTTCGTTCTCTTCCCTTTTCTTTGGCCATCCTGCACATAGTAGCCTGCACCGGCTTGCAACCTGCTCAACCTGCTCAACCTGCATCTAACCGTGCGACTGGCAGAACATCACCATCACATCTCCACCAACCACCTAGGCCTTATTCAGCCCATAATTGCATTATCACCGGTTTCACCTGTTTCTCTGCTTCACACCCCTCGCATTGTTTCATCTCTGTTTTACCCCTTTGCAGCTTCATCCATTTAGTTTCTCCGTTTAGTTTCTCCGTTTCTGTCTGGTCACCTCTCGTCATCTGACACCCATTGAGCACTGACTTCAACCACCAACGTTAAACAAGCGTTAGACAAACGTCAAAAAAACGTCAAAAACACGTATATCCAACTCTTCTCATGGAGGAGGAACACACGCTCGAGTTCGAGCTCCCGGTGGCACCACCTGCCTCCAACCCATTCGCTGCACACGTGGAACTCACCCATGCATTGGACTTGAACCCCGACGATACCTTACTATGGCGAATGTTCGACATTCTCGCCGGGCTATGTGACCCGTTCACACAACCCGAAGATAACGACGCTGTGCCTCTTAGTGTGCACACGTTGAGCAGTGTGGCCATCACGCTCTCTTACCAGACGCTTCTTGATCTCCGGCGGGAGGCCGCAGCAGATGGGAAACGAGCGGGCGACGACAGGGGCTCGGAGTCGGCCCTGGAGGCCGAAGAAGTGGACAGTGAAGGCGAGGAAGAGCGGCGCAAGAAGCCGAAGGAACCCTGGGCCACGGTCGACTCGCCCGATGTGGCCTCGTTGAGGTTCACGCTCTCCGCCAAGTTTTTCACCATCCTCAAGGCCATCAACAAGGTGTTGCGGGCCGACGACGAGTTGAGGGTTCGGTATTTGCACAACGACGTCAAGAACTGGGAGGCCACGGCCAAATACTGGCTTCCCAGTTTGGGCAAGACACTTGGCGACACGGGCTTGGACGGGCCCGATACCTCCGCGTCCCAATTCTCTGACCTGTGGCTGTCACTCAAGCTCGTCTATTATATCTGCTGCGTGGTGATCATGGCGTTGCACCGGTTGTTTGCGCCTGCTGATGGGTCGCCCTATAACCCGGCCCTTAACCCGTACCAGGAGCACTTTCTCCGCCTCTGGAAGACCCACACCAGCATAATTGCATTGGCACTCGAGATGGACCGTGAACTTGAGGAGGAGGCCTGGGCCACCAAACTGGAGTACCTCGATACGCCGTACCTCGTCAAACGGACTCTTTTGGGTCTGTCGGCCGTGCGGTCGGTTTTGGCATATACTCTCCAGCCAACACAGGGCAAGCATTTTAAGTCACCCCACAATTCGTCTCTGGGCTCTTTCCCGTATGTGCTATTACCGCAAACTGGGCTCAACATGCCCAAACTCGGCGAGTACGTCCCCTTTTTGGGAGACAATGGCCGGCCGTGTCTTGAAAATGACCTCTTCAACGACTCGCTTATCAACTTCTATGATCCGTTGGCCCGCACGGCTAAAGGGTGTGGATCCATTGGTTCTGCTCCACGACTCTATGCAGTAGTGGCCATGGTTCGCCGGCTGCTCCTCTCGATGTCGCCGTTTCCGGCCAAAAAAATACCCGACGCTAAAACCGACCCCAACGCTTTCCCCCACTTCGACCCGGACGACTACGTCCTGCGCACAGCAGCACGGGCCACACCCCACGGCTCAGCCCTCGATCTCTCCGTCGATGTCTATCACCAGGACCAGTTTGACGACGACATCAAATATGTTTTTGGGTACTTCGACTCAGGTGACGAAGGCCCGGGATCCGATGCAGAGCAGGGCGATAATGATTCCGTCAAGAGCTCGGTGGTTTTCGGTATGGCAGAACGCCAGAAGGAAGATGAAATCGAGTTTGATGAACAGGGCCGTGATTGGAGAGACTGTGCACGAGGAAAAAACACAGAGTTCACGCCAATGTTCTTGCAATTGGAAGCAGAACTGAAAAAACTCGGAGATGAGCGTCTTTCCGACCACTTCTTCTTCACGTGGTTCGAGTTGCAGCAAGCACTCGAGTTCTTGGCCCTTGCCAAGATCGAAAATGTCGATACCTTCATCGACCGCGTGGGGCAGGTCACCGTGGACACTGTGGCTAAGGCCATTCGGGACGAAATGCTTGGCCGTAACAGCAAAATCAGCCCCGATAAGATCCACAAGCACTTGGTGTCGCCTGTACGCCCCGAACTCC
This sequence comes from Metschnikowia cubensis, assembly GCA_002374405.1. Taxonomy (NCBI): domain Eukaryota; kingdom Fungi; phylum Ascomycota; class Pichiomycetes; order Serinales; family Metschnikowiaceae; genus Metschnikowia; species Metschnikowia cubensis. Next base: position 14,961 of record NKZA01000132.1, read on the forward strand.
TCATCAAAGCCAACGAAGAGTTACCGTTACTCCACCTCCTTCCCACCACCAACTTCGAGCTCATCATGCTCCGAAACCCCTATTGTGCGTTGGCCCTTCTCGATGAGTTGTTCATGTGCAAAGGCTTGCGCCGGTCCCTCATCTGGTTCTTGACCCATAGCGTCAACCCACTGCTCATGCTCATCTCCTATGTGTATGAGTTTGTCTCTGGCATCAGAGGCAATTCCGATAAACGTCTGAGCAAATATAAGTTCTCCAGACAAGGTCCTTTGGAGATTACCCCGGTGGAGCAACTGATGATTCTCCATGAGTTCTTCATCTTTGCCGGAACCTTGGCAGCTGCGGAGGATACCAAGCTTTCAATCCTGACCACTAGGCGGATCATCCTATGCCTTTGCGTGATGATCAAAAACCTCGTGCTGAACAACATCATCAAGAAGAACACTGAGGACTCGTTCGAGAACTATGCCCATGATATCCAGGTGTTGCTCGTGCCTTGGATTGGCAAGGTACCGGAAGCACGTGAATTATTCTTCATGTTCAAACTGGACGAGTACCGGCCTGTTCTGGAGCCCGAGGAGGTGCAGGAACCAGCTGATGAAAACACCAGTGGCTTCACCGATGATATCGTCAAGGTGATCGAGCTGCTCCGGGACTTGGAGCCGGCCGAATATGCCGCCAGGCTGCAGGATGACTTCATCCAGGACTCATTCATTTTCTTCGCCAGACGACTCTTCAACCACATCAACCTGCACTTCAAAGATGCCCTGCAGTTCCAGTACCGGCTCCGTGACACCTATAAGGCGTCCGAGGACTATAACATTTTCCTCACCCACTTCAACGAGTTCGCCCGGAGCACCATCTTCATCGACAACATAATAGACATGCTCGAGCAGAATGAGGCAGTCAACCAGGAGCAAAAGATCGACTTGCAGTATGCGGGGGACGAATCTGCTGCTGAGACCCAACTTGACTCGGAGTTCAGCGACGCTTTTCTCAATGGCGAAGGTGATTTCCAGGAATCATCAACAACCGATAAGAAGAAGAAGAAGAAGCAGAAGAAGAAGCGGGGCAAGAAGAAGTAGACACATTCATATCGACTTCATACATAAACACGACCTACTCCACAAACTCCACAAACTCCACAAACTTCACCACTTCCCCTATAACTTCACCAACTCCACAAACTCCACCGATTCCCCACCAAAATATTGCAAAACGTAGACGTGGTTGCAGCCAGACTGAGTTCCAGTCACGTGACTGCGCGCACGTGCCAGCACGCGTAACTCAGTCAACGGAGTCAGAGCCCCCAGATTCCCCGGCAATGTTCACCAAAGCACTCCGTGGCCAATCGAGATCCCTCTTCAAAATGTCCCAAAGAAATATCATCACTCCTGTATGTAGCTCTTGCACCGCCCATAATTTCGTCTCTCACTAACTCCAGGTCAAAACCGCTTCTGCTCCTCCTCCCGCTGCCTCCTATTCACAGGCAATCAAGGTCAACGGTATGTATTCATTGAACTTTCAAAATCCCATAAGCTAACGCCAGGTTTCATCTATGTTTCGGGCCAGATCCCTTACACCCCCGCCAACAAGCCATTGCCTGGAAACCCCTCTATTGCTGATCAGGCCGAGCAGGTGATCCAGAACGTGTCCAATATCTTAGAGGCCTCCAACTCCAGCTTGAACCACATCGTCAAGGCCAACGTGTTCTTGACCGATATGGACACCCAGTTTGCTGAGTTTAATGGCGTCTACGGCAAGTACTTCAACGTGCACAAGCCTGCTAGATCCTGTGTTGCCGTCAAGCAATTGCCCTTGGGCGTTGACTTGGAAATGGAGGTGATTGCCGTAGAAAAGGAAGAGTCCAAGTTGTGATTCAGGCGAATCTGGAGTTTATAGTCCATCAATTCGATTCGTTATGCACTGACATGTATCAAGTCCTTACTCTGGTTTCTCCTCTCTACCTCTGTATCTTAGCAGAATGGATTCTGCGTATGCAAGTTATGCCACCTGCTTTTAAAGAACGCCAGTACCAAATGACTGTTCAGTTTGTCAAATGCAAATTGTTAGTTGAATTGGAAATATAGGGCACGCGTCAAACTCTAATTGGAAGAATTGGCATTAGTCATCAGAACTTTACTTCTTCAAGGGTCCGAGTCTTTAATTGGTATATTGGTTATTTGAAACGATTAATTGACCACTCAATCAATCTCCAATTCTTCAGTTGCTCAAGATGGTCAAATTAGTCAAGCTTCTAAATCCACATTTTGCCAGATTGTTGAAATTGGCCAATCCAATCAAATTCGTCTAATTATTCAAATTTTTCAAACCTTCAAGTCTTTAAATTGGCCATATTGGCCATATTTTAAATTTCTTTAAGTCCTCAAATTGGCCATATTTAAAATTTCTTTAAGTCCTCAAATTGGCCATATATAAAATTTCTCTAATTCCTCAAATTGGCCATATTTAAAATTTCTTTAAACCTCAAATTGTCCAACTCTTCACGTATCCCATTCTTTAATTCTCAACCTTGTCCAATTATTTTCCTAAAATTGCTCAATTGAAGTGTTCAACTGCTCAATTCATTAGATATTCAATGGGTCAAATTATTCAATTGGCCAATAATTTAGGAGGCCAACTAGTCATTTGGTCAAATTGTCACTTCTTCACTTTCCACTTTCATTCCTTCGGTCAGTCAATTTGGTCACATTTGAATTATGCAATTATTCAAACTATCATTGTAACCTCTTCAAACTGCTAAATTGCCCAACTATTAAAACCAACTATTAATATCAATGCCTCTCCAATACATTAATCCCCATTAGTCCCCTATAAATCAAAAGTCGGGACTTCCTGGGCCCTCACTGGATCTTTTATCCTGGTGGCAGTTTGTGATGGTAGTGGAAGTAGAGGTGGGAAGCAGTGCTTATATAGACAATTTCTGCGGTGGCTGCGAAAACCGCCACCTCCTTTCAACGCCCACAAAACCATAAATGAGGGGTAACCCCTGTTTCGAAAATATATAAATGCGGCCAGTTTCCCTTTTTTTTCGACATCCATTTCTACTGCCTCTTTTCATAAAATACCCCTTATCAACACACTCTAAGCATATGCCATAATCTACAATAACTACATAGACATGGACTTTGTGATAAGCACGAACTTTTTGGCTCTTAAAAAATTAGTATGTGACTTTCAGGAGAAGTTGTCTGGTGGGCTGCACTTTTGGTGTATGCAGTTGAGGCTGTAATTAAGACTGGTGTCCATGCAGTTCGAGTTGTTGAGAGCACCACATAGGGATTGAGCAGCAAAGAAAAAGCTAGCACATGGTTAGCTACAGGAACGTCGCATATCCATGTCCCCTCTCATTCTGCCTGGGCCCGGGCAGATAATACGGGGGGGGGCCCCAATCAGCAGAACAGGTGTTAGCTGCAGGAACGCACGTTTATCTAATGCATACATTAAGGCAACAAAATCGGTGGATTATCTTCCGGCCCATACATTTCTTTCTTCTTGCAAAAACATGCCCGCCGTCATATACAACAACCCCGAGATCCAGGATGAACGGCCTGGCACCCAGGTCCACCTCCAGTACGGCTTTGGACCTGTGCCCCAAGACACCCAGTTCCAGAAAGTGTTCCTTTTTGATATCGACAACTGTCTCTATCTGAGGTTCACGGAAATCCACGACATGATGCAAGTCAAAATCCACCAGTTCTTCAAGACCCACCTCCTGCTCGGCGACCAAGATGCCCATAATTTGCACCTGAACTACTACAAGACCTATGGCTTGGCCTTGGAGGGCTTGGTCAGAAACCACCAGGTGGATGCGTTGGAGTACAACTCCAAGGTGGACGACCTGCTTGACTTGCATGCAGTGCTCGAGTATAACGAGGGGCTCCGCCGCAAGTTGATGGAAATCAAGCAAATCGGGGGCTATGACTGTTTCTGGCTCATCACAAACGCCTACAAGAACCATGCACTCCGGGTGATTTCCTTTTTGGGTCTTGGCGATCTCTTCGATGGCCTTACCTTCTGTGACTACGCACAAAACCCAATCATCTGCAAGCCAATGGCCAAGTTCTTCCATAACTGCTTCGACATGGTGCGTGTGCAGGACCTCAAGAGACTTTCGTTTATTGATGATTCAGGCATCAACGTCAAGGCTGCTGCAGATTTGGGTGTGGGGACCGTCTACCATTTTGTGGAGACTGACGAAGACTACACCAGTGTTCGAGGAGAAGTCGATTACGAGAAGTACTATGGATCCGGAAAGGTGAAGATTATACGTGACTTTTCCGAGTTGTAGTGGTAGATGACAGTGGATGGTGGAATGAAACAGACCAATGAAAAGAACCAATGAAGCAGACCCAAGGAAACAAACCCAATCAAAAGGCCCTATCAAAAAGACACAATGACGGAATGAACATGAAAATGCAAAAACAAATATGATGACGATCTATTTATTCCTGGACAAGTAAAGCTCCAGGTTCAAAGCTCCCAGGTCCTAGCACCAAGGTGGTGGATCTTGTGGAAGATGACCCAAGGACCTGAAGGCAGTCTCAGGCCTTGGCGTGGCTTCGTACTGAGGCAGTACATGTGTGTAGTATAGTAATAAATTATTCAGAAGCCAGTGTAGTCTCATGGCACTCTATACTCTTACACCAAAAGAGTATGAAAGAAGGAATGGTAGAGACGTTCGTGGCTTTTTCTATTTTCTTCCTTCATCATTCCATTCCGGTCCCATTCTATCCAATCTACCGGCTACTACTAACTAATACTAACTCTTTTTAGGAATACTGAGATACACTACTTGAGTGGGGACTGATATGAGGCAGGTGTGGTACGAGAAGTTAGTACAGTTAGTGATCGGCAGTTAGTACCACGCCATAGCCACAAGAACAGACCAAAGAACAGACCCGATCCCCATTATCTATGCAACCTGGAACGTACACGTGGTCAAAACTATTCAAGCCAACCAAGAAAACGATTCAAACCACTATCAAAATTAAACAAACCAATGACTCAAAAAGGTTCTTACCCTTGACCCAATCTTTCAAACAATGTGGCGCTATATTCACACCAACCTTCATTAGAATTCAAGATTCTAAATCTTACGCCTGGAGACTTGCATCATATGAACTTTATTTGGGGTCTGCAGTTTCAACCAAGGACTACCCCGGAAATGGGTGGGACGAGAAAGCAGAACACCCGTACACCCGGCTACCTCAGCAGAAAAAGGCCCAACACAAACGCCGTTTTATTCACTTCTGTCTTGTGAAAAAGAGTTTGCTGGAATCCTGGAATTCCGGACATCAGTCTAGTGGTTTTGCAGCTGAAAAGGTTCGCTGGTCCCCTTGTAAGGGTGCCCTGATGTTTATGGTCACGTGACCACCCTCGAGTTCCGGTCCGTCTTCTTTGCACGAATACCACCACAGGTAGGACCTAGGGAATAGTGTTTTGCTAGTGTGACAGCAATGCATGATAGAGTATGTCATATTATTGTTATGATACTTGATACTTGGTGATGCTTAGAGGAGTCTAGGCAATGTGTTCAAGACCAAGAGGACTTTCCAACTAATCGCAGAGGTCGTCTTCAAGGCAGACCAGTTGGTGATACAGAGGGGGTTGGTTGATATGCCTGTGCATCGTAGTCTGAACAATTCCATAGTACATAATAGTGTTATTCTTGCTCTTACTCTTCTCTTACTCTTGCTCTTACAACTATGTCAGAGTATACAGTATAAGCTATGGACTTTCAAATATATCATGGATTATAGGGTATTATGGAGTGGAGTATACGCAGTGTATTATCAAAATCTAATAGAGTATTGGTAGTGTATAGTAGAGCGTAGTAGTTCACGGTTACAGTTGCATTCACCTGTATTCAAGGCAGTCTATAGATGGACTAGAGTGGAATCTAGATTACATAGTCTTGATTATGGAGCATGCCAACTCTAGGGTAGATAATAGTATGGCTTGTAGAGTAGCTTGTAGAGTAACTTGTAGAGTAACTTGTAGAGTAGCTTGTAGAGTAACTTGTAGAGTAGCTTGTAGAGTAGCTTGTAGAGTAGCTTGTAGAGTAGCTTGTAGAGTAGCTTGTAGAGTAACTTGTAGAGTGATATAATGGAGTATAGTAGAATTGATTACACTACTGCTATTGTTTATGGACATGTGTTGCGTATGAAGCTAGGAGTATAGTCATGTGTAGGTATAACTCTCAACAGTATGGGCCACTGGTTATTATGGTGAGGAGTAGACTAGGGAGTATGGAGTTGAAGGTGTAGAGTACTGACTATAGACTGGCACGACAGTATGTGTTTCTGTTTTTTTGGTAGTACTACTAAGCATGTAATTCAGTAGTGGATAAATGCCTGCCGTAGGACTAGACTGGTTATAGACTTGGAGGACGTGCGCCTACCGTTTGCATCCATCACTTAGTGCCATCTGTAACTTGGTATTCTGATACCTGCGCAGTAGCAATGTGTAAATATGATCTTCAGGCCATCAGATATGCAAACCACTTCATCTGGACACGTACTTCATCTATACATACCAGTGGGCGGGGTCGGGGCTCATAACCATATGCCCAATGTACCCACCACACACCCCAAAACCCCCCACAAGCAAGAAAAACAATCGGAATGACTAGCTGTGATGATCAAAGAAGTCTTTTGAAGAAAAAAAGTAAAGTCTGATTTTTCACGTGTTCTTTCATAAAACATGTTCTTTCATAAAACATGTTCTGTCTCACTATGACTGAGCACCGATATATTGCAAACCAAATGTACAAAAAACATAATATATGGCTGAAACAACTCTGAAACACACATGAAACACATTGGCAAGCATATTCTCCTGAACCCCCCTCCAACAAATCCATACTTTTCGAACAATCCTTTTAAGATGAACTATAGAATGCCTGTATAGAGCACTGTGGTTTATTGATGCAGTAACACGCCACAGCACCACAAAAAGAGTAATTTTTTGGGACTTGAAAGGCTAATTTCAAAGATGGGAGTGAAGTAACACGATGGAATGGCCATTGTTACGATTACACATCAAGACTTTGGACTCTATGTAGAATGTACTGCATACAGATACTTACCCTGTATTCTTCGTAAGCTTACTTTAGATCATAGTAGCGTGTCGGGCCTCTACTCCCTCTATACTATAGTACATACTACTTGTCAGATACCAGTGACCACTTACTTACATTTACACTTACATTTACATTTACATTTACACTTACACTTACACTTACACTTACACTTACACTTACACTTACACTTACACTTACTACTTGCTAGTGACCACTTACACTTACTACAGTCTTTTTCGAAATTATTCAAACCAATGTGGGAAAATGTTTCGTACTCTTCCCCATAGTCTTTCAAACCAAACGCTCACACCAAATTTCATTAGAATTCACTATTTCAAATGATAAATCTGCAGGATGCCTTATATGTAGTACATTTGGGGTCATTAGAGTCTTGCAATATCAATAAGGGGTCAAAATAGATGGAACTGAAGTGTGACGGGTACGATATTTATGAGTTATTGTTTTGCTTACAGTGTTTTTGAAAACCATTCAAACCAAAACAGCAAAATGTTAGAACTCCTTCGCACAGTCTTTCAAACAAATGACCAACTTCCAGAATTCAAGATTCTGAAATGTTGAATCTAGAGGATTGCCTTATATGTAGTACATTTGGGGTCATTTGAGAGTCTTGCAATATCAATAAGGGGTCAAAATAGATGGAACTGAAGTGTGACGGATACGAAACTCTATAAATTATTGGTTTGTATAACTTGCTAGTGTGGTTTGAATCTTTTTATGGTGAGGGTTTGAATAATTTTCAAAAACACTGTATTTTGCTAGTGGGTTTGAATCGTTTTATGGTGCGGGTTTGAATGTTTCGTACTCCTTACAAAGTCTTTTAAACCAAATGGCGTAATGTTTCACACCAACTTTCATTAACATTCAATGTGATGAAATGTGAATCTGGGGGATTGCCTCATAAGTAGTAGATTTGGGGTCATTTGGGAGACATTTGGGAGTCTTATATATTAATCAAGGGTTAAGACAGACAGAACTGAAGTGGCACGGGTACGACACTTTTTGAATTATTGGTTTCTTTAATTTTGCTAGTGTGGTTTGAATCATTTAATCTTGTTGGTTTGAATCTTTTTGAAAAACACTGTACTACTTACCACTTACACTTACTCATCAAGTACAGTGTTTTTCGAAACTATTCAAACCAACACAGCAAAATGTTAGTACTCCTCCGCACAGTCTTTTAAACCAAATGTTCACACCACTTTCATTAGAATTTGATATTCTGAAATGTTGAATATTCTGAAATGTTGAAAAGGCCTTATATGCAGTACATAGAATCATTTAGGAGTCTTACATTATCAATCAAGGGTAAAACGGACGGGTGAAAGGGGTACGAACTTTTAATTATTGGTTTGTATAATTTGCTAGTGGGTTTGAATCGTTTTACCGTGCAGGTTTGAATAGTTTTGAAAAACACGGTATACGCCAGTCTATACTAACGGCCTGCATATATCGCTAGAGTGTAGGGGCTGTTTCATACTACTATTTCATTTTTGCAACTTTGTGGCTCTTAGAATGGCTACTAGCATTAGACAGCGTAGGCTCAAAATACTGAAATAGGTAGCACTACCGATGGATCACTAGTGGCTTCTCGCACACTCATTACAGTGTTTTTCGAAACTATTCAAACCCGCACGATAAAAAGATTCAAACCACACTGGCAAATTATACAGTGTTTTTCATAACTATTCAAACCAGCGCAATAAAACAATTCAAACCATACTAGCAAATTACAGTGTTTTTGAAAACCATTCAAACCAACACAGCAAAATGTTTCGTACTCCTTCGCACAATCTTTCAAACCAAATGGGTAATGCTCCACACCAACTTTGATTAAAATTCAATGTGATGAAAAGTTGAATCTGATTATGTATTAAATTCAGGAATTTTGCAATATTAGTCAGGGCTCAAAACCGGCTCAAAACGCAAAGGAACCGAACTGGAAGAGGTACGATACTTTTTGAGTTATTGGTTTGTTATTTTGCTCGTGTGGTTTGAATTGTTTTATCTCGCTGCTTTGAATCGTTTTGAAAAACACTGTACAAACCAATCATTCAAAAGTATAGTACCCCTTTCACTCCAGTTCCATCCGTTTTGACCCTTGATATTGACTCCCAATTGACCCCAAATGTACTACATACAAGACAATCTTGATTTAACTTTTCATCACATGAATTCTAATGAAAGTTGGTGTCAGCCTTTGGTTTGAAGGAGTGTGCGAAGGATTACGAAATATTTTGTCGCTTTGGTTTGAATAGTTGTCAAAAACACTGTATACAGTGTTTTTCGAAACTGTTCAAACCCGCACAATAAAAAGATTCAAACCACACTGGCAAATTATACAAACCAATAATTTAGAGAGTCACACTTCAGTTCCGTCAGTCGTAGCCCTTCACTGGTACTGGAAGACTCCCAAATGTAGTCATCTATGGCAATCCTCTAGAATTAAGATTTCACAATCTTGAATTCTAATGAAGTTGGTGTGAACATCTGGTTTGAAAGACTTCGTAAGGAGTACGAAAGATTTTGCTGTATTGGTTTGAATAGTTTCGAAAAATACTGTACAGTGTCTCTCAAAACTATTCAAACCCGCGCAGCAAAGCTATTCAAACTAACGCAGCAAAATTAAACAAACTAATGGTTCAAAAAGATTCGTACCCTCACAGTCTTTCAAACCATGGCCTAATGTTTCACACCAACTTTAATAAATTCATTATTCTGAAATTTAAATCTTGAGGATTGCCTCATATGTACTACATTTGGGGTCTTGCCGTACCAGTCAAGGCTAAAACGAACAGAACAGAACTGGAGAGGGTTCGAAACTTTTGAATTCTTGGTTTGAATCGTTTTGTCACACTGGTTTGAATCATTCTACAGTGTTTTCGAAAACTATTCAAACCAGCTCAGCAAAATGTTTCGTACTCCTTCGCACAGTCTTTCAAACCAAACGTTCACGCCAACTTTCATTAGAATTCACTATTTGAAATGTCAAATCTGGATGATTGTCTAATAGGTGATAAATTCAGGAGTGTTGCAATATTAGTCAGGGCTCAAAACCGAAAGGAACTGGAGTGAAAGGTGTACGAAACATTTTGAATTATTGGTTTGTATAAGTGTCGTTTGAAATGTTTTATCGTGCGGGTTTGAATAGTTTCGAACAACACTGTATCTACTTGGTTCGAAACATTTTGTCGGGCGAGTTTGAAACATTCTGTCGCACTGGTTTGAACAGTTTTGAAAAGCACTGTACAAACCAATAATTTAAAGAGTTTGGTACCCCTTTCACTCACTTCCGTCCGTTTAGGCCCTTGATGAATATTGCAAGATCCCTAAATTTATTATAATAAGACAATCTGGATCTAACATTTCATCACATTGAATTCTAATGAAAGTGGTGTGAACATTTGGTTTGAAAGACTGTGTGAAGAGGTGCGAAACATTTTGCTGCGCTGGTTTGAATGGTTTTCAAAAACACCGTACAGTGTTTTTCATAACTACATGGTTTTTCAAAACGATTCAAAGCAGCGAGATAAATCAATTCAAACCACACTAGCAAAATAACAAACCAATAACTCAAAAAGTATCGTACCTCTTCAGTTCGGTTCCTTTCGGGTTTGAGCCGGTTTTGAGCCCTGACTAATATTGCAACACTCCTAAATTTATATAAGACAATCATCAGATCAACTTTTCACCACATTGAATTTTATTAGAGCTGGTGTGAAGCATTACGCCAGTTGGTTTGAAAGATTGTGCAAAGGAGTACGAAACATTTTGCTGTATTGCTTTGAATAGTTTTCAAAAACACTGTATTCAAATGAGCGCAGCAAAATGTTCAAACCACACTAGCAAAATTAAACAAACTGATAAGTCAAAAAGTTTTGTACGTATGACTAAAAAAATGCTAATGATCAAGGACTTGAAATAAGCGGTTTATGTGAAGTCTTAATTAAATATTTAAAACACTAACTTTTTGAATTATTGGTTACTTAATTTTGCTAGTGTGGTTTGAATCGTTTAAAAAATACTGTAGACTCATTAATTCATAGTACACTCAATAATGACTGCATATATCCTACTGAATTACGTACTACTCCACCGATTGGCTAGCTGGCTGTCTGACTGACTGACTGAATGACTGACTGACTGAATGACTGACTGACTGACTGACTGAATGACTGACTGACTGACTGACTGACTGACTGAATGACTGACTGACTGACTGACTGAATGAATGAATGACTGGTAGTGCATGGAAAGCAGAGAAGGTGCAGGCTGATGCAGGGCTGGTGCCCTAATTCCACTACACACACGTGACCCGCATCGAGCGCGCGCGTGCAGGAGCCATCCTCCACCGCACCACGCAAAAAATTCTCATCAATTTCTCCCCTCTCCATTGAACTACATTTACAACAATGGCTGGACGTGTTACTTACAGAAGACAAACTCCATGTATGTGTGCTCCGCGAGTTCTCGACACTCGCCATTCTCCGGTGAACAAATTAGTGAATCCAGGGAACCAGTGAAAAGTGGACTAGACTGAGCCCAGAATGAACATCCGAGAACAAGTCCCCAATGGCAATGAACCAACAGAGCAGAAAGCTTGAGCAGTGAAGTGAACAGATATGAGACTTTCTTGAACTCTTGAATTTCTTGAACTCTTGAATTTCTTGAACTCTTGAACTCTTGAACTCTTGAACTCTTGAAACAAACATGAAACATTTTGAATTTCTTGAAACATCTTGCAACACTGTACTCATTCCGGCATTCACTCCCAGAAGGTCTAGACCCACTTCCTTCACCACTAATGTTCAACCGCCCTATTCCATTCTTTATACTAACAATTAGACAACACCAGATCTAACAAGATCAAGGTCGTCAAGACCCCAGGTGGAAAGTTGGTTGCCCAACACGTCAAGAAGCAAGCCTCCAAGGTCAAGTGTGGAGACTGTGGAAACGCTCTTCCAGGTATTGCTGCCTTGAGACCAAGAGAATACGCTCAAATCTCCAAGAGAAGAAAGACCGTCCAAAGAGTCTACGGTGGTTCCAGATGTGCCAACTGTGTCAAGGAGAGAATCATCAGAGCTTTCTTGATCGAGGAGCAAAAGATCGTCAAGAGAGTCTTGAAGGAGCAACAAGAAAAGGAGAACTAATTCTTTAGGCCTTATAATGTACATTGAAAATACTCCATGCTGTAGCCGTAGTGAAAATTTACCGCACCCGTACACCAGTGTACACTTTGGTGTACATAGTTCAAAGCTAATGTTTGAGCTTGTCACTGTCTATTTGGTTATATACGCAGATACGCTACTGGGTATAATGTTGAATGCATTACCGATTCTATAGTGAAGACGGCACTCACCAGGGCCAGGAAAGAAGTTCTCCTGAATTTCTACGTGTCTGCATATAGTTTGCGTGATTATATGCAGTCGCACAACTGTACACAGCCACAGAATCATAAATCTGAACCGCCGGCTTTCCAGGTTAGAGATTCTCGTCAGGCATCTTGCCAAGTTATAGCTTGGCCTTAGACATTGCTCGGTAGCAATTACCCTCCAAGTGCATGGCTAGCCCAACGCGTCGCTAGCAGATGCCTTGCTCTGGCAGTTTCTTTTGGCGCGCCCCCGTGCTAGCGAGAGCACCACACCTCTTTTATCCGGACCCATCGGCATGCGCTTATCAGTAAATCCACTTGTCCTTATATAAACGGCCTTCTCCTTTCCTCTTTTGAATTCCTATTCTTCTTCTCCTCCCTCTTAATTTTTTTTTTCTTTAACACTCTTCTTCGTTTTCTCATGGACTCTCTGGTTTTGGAGCACTCCCTTAAGAGTGTGTATATTCCACCTTCCCACAACTCCAGCCCTGTGCAGATTCCGAACTACCACCCCTGTTTGATCGTACAGGACTTGCAAACCGATATTAACAAGGTCAAGCCGTGCGGCTGTGCCGACGTGTACTGCGTTAAAAACGCACCTCTGTGGATTCCAAGGGCAAAGTAAGTTCATGGATCGTTGCTCTTCTGCAGGAAATTTGTACAGACACAATGAAATCAATGACTGAGAGTTTCATGGATGTCTGGACTGGACCAGTACATCTAACTCTAGTAACTCCAGATTCATGAACCCCTGGGCGTCCTCGTGGTGGACTTCATAGTCATCACCTTTTCTGTTACTCTAAGCTGCTGTCGCTGGAGCTGTTTTGCCTTATTCTTGCTGTGCCTTGGCTTCAGCTCTATTCCCCTACCACAGTCTAATGGATATCGATGGTCCATACCTTGCCTCAGTCTAATCATATCTCATAATGACTCTGATCACCAGACTCAATAAATCATCCTTAGTATCCTGACTCTTTCCGTTCCAAAGATCGGTATTTACCATTATTACCATTCGCGTGTGTCGTCAGTATTTGTCACCAGTATGTTTCACTCATGGACACACTTCCATCTCATGCCAGTGAAAGGTCTCGTCACGGTCATAGAAGAAACGACGCTTCTTCTCATCGTCATAGTAGTCCACGTGATCAATAAACATGGCCACCACGGCAAAGTTCTTCATGCCACTTTCCTCCTTTTTTCCGTCCACTCCACGTGATATCTTGTCGATGAGCTTCTGGTTCGTCTCGTCCAACTCAGCTCTTGGAGGTGGGCCTCGGAACGACAGCTTCAAGCCCTTGGAAATGTTCTTCCATAACCTAGAGATCTCCGCACTCCACTCCTCCTGACTAGGCGCCGAGAACTCCATGCTTCCCAAGTCCTGGAGATTGGCAAAAGACATGGACGTCATGCTGCCGTTTTTCTGGATGTCACTGACCACATTGGGCGATATTATGGGGAATGCCAAAGGCGTGGACTGCACAGACGCACCCCGGGCCTTCTCCTTCTTCTCTGGGGCTTTCCCAAACAAAAGCCCATCGTCGGAGTCATCGCCGTTCCCGTCCTGTTTAAGTTCAGGCTCGTCGTCGCTGGAATTGCCCTGCGAGTTCATGTCGATTATATGCTGGGGCTGAATTCTCTCCAAATCCAACTGCGGTACGTGACTGTCGTCAAGAAGCCGGGCATGGCCCCGTAATCGGAACTGCTTGCGGGACTTTTCAAAGTAGAACACCGCCTCAAAGCGATCGTTCTCTGTAAGCTCCTGGTACTTGTCCGTGCGCTTGTCGGTGACGAAAGTAAGCACGTTTGTGGTTTTATCGTCAAAAAGCCATCCTCGGTTGATGAGCGTGCGTGTGTGTGGGAACCCCTGACGGTTGACCGTTGCAAACTGGAATGTGGTGAAGGGAGGCTCGTAGTTTTTGGCCGCCAACTCGCCTTCCATGGCAGAAACAAACATAGGCACCCACGACGCCATGTACTGGAGTTGTATCATTTTGGTATAGACTTGTTTTGTGAGTGCTTGGTTGAATATCCTGGACACGAGTATGATGTGTGTTTCAGATGTTCGGAAATCCGGTGTGGTTGTTTCAGGTCTGTCTCTGGGTGTGTATTCAGGTCTAGGGACCTAGATGTTTCAGTAATAGACGTAAAATTTGCCTTTAAATGAACACTGGAGCTACCGGGCTTGTGGTGGTTGACGAAATCAATGTGGATGGAGATGTCCTGCGTAAAAGCTAGACCAGCCGAGTCTTTGTGGTGTAGAGATTTCAAAAATAAACGATGGAAAATGCAAGCGGGATCTGCAGTCACTGGGCTATTTTTTAAACTAGTTCAGATAAGTCGGGAACAAGAGGGCAAATGTCTTGTGAATTCTGGCCAGTTTTTCGGGTCTAATTTTCAGCCCTTAGGTACGCGCAGAGCGCCACTGGCACGTCACGTGCGCACTGGATAATTCAGGGACGGTTTCGAGTTATAGTGGGTTTTTCCGGGCAGTTTTGGGTATGTTTGAAAGCTAAATCCGGATTTTTTTAAAAATCATCAAGATGAAGGCCAAAAAAATGTTTGGTCGTTGCCCGGCTTGGTAGTAATGCTCCACGTGTTGGACTGCAGGTGCGTGTCGGGCATGAAATCTCCATGGTGATGGAAGGAAATGTGGGTGTGTGCAGGATGCCCTGAAATAGGAGCAGTGGCGTTTCCAAAAGTCAAGTGGTCAATGAGGGGTAAATGTAGATAGGAAAGAGGTGAAAAGGTTTCATTGTAGTCAGATTAGGAAGGTCATGAATAGGAGTGATTATCGGGTGGACGTCGTTGCAAGAGGGGAAAAGAACGGGGGTGTGGGAAAGGAATAGGGAGATAAAGAAAAGGAGAAAAGACGGGCAGTAAATTAACAGGGGCCGGGTGGGTCTTATATATGTGTCTTTTTGTGTTTGTGGCTGCAAACATGAAACACTGCGGGGTTGGCATGCGTCAAGGCAAAGTATAAAAGCAGCGGGTTCCGCCAATGCAGCCATAATTTGATACCAAAAAGAAGAAGCTTGATTTTATGTTTGGGATACAATTTGGTGCACGCAAATGGATTTGGGGTGGCTTAAATAAAACTTAGCATAGGCTGATTGTCAGGTTACACTCCTATGGTTGATGGGTAGTGAAGCCGGGTGGCAATAGTATTTACAGCCACGTTGAAACACCAATTTAATATGCCGAGTAGGTGAGGTGTGGGTTTTAATGTGGTGTTATCTTAGCAATATGCTTTTTGGAGGTACTGGTATTGATAGTGGAGAAGTGAGCACCTTCGAGCTTGAACTAGAAGACGTGGTGAAGGCTACTATGGATCAGCCTAGTTCAGAGACTGCCACGGATAGTGTTGAAAGTATAGTTTACTTACTATTACATAGTACCTCAGATGATTGTTAGGTTACTGGAGACGATGTACCTACTGATAGGTCTCTATAGATGACTCCATACATACAAAAAGATGCTTTACTATTGGATGAAACTTCCAGACCAGACGAACTGGAGGAGTGCATTGATAAAGACTTGGACAGGCAAGTTTCATGTGTTGATGGTTTGCGAATACTATGATTACTAGCAAGTGGTTTGGTGTGGAAAGTCAGAATAATAAGACTATAAGATGGGTCTATGACTGGACTTCTCGCTTATGGATCCAGAGTATAGTCTATATAGTGAACTACTGAGCCAAGACAAACCAAATCTGGTATTGATTAGTGGATAATACCTGGCGAAACACTAAAATTTTATGAACATTCAGTCCAGTCCAGTCCAGTCATTTTCCACTTCTCACACCATAGGTCGAATATGTATACTAACCTCTTTCCAGGTTGTCAGCATCGACCAGTCTTTTTCTGATCACAGATGGATGCACACCTTTGATGAAATTTGCGGCTTGCAATAACTCTGATTTTTTAGAATCAGAGGATCAGAATAATAGTTCAACTCATTAAGAATAACTTGACTAAACTGGATTGACTTTATCCGGAGCAGGAATTCAGAGGACCAGAAACGTTAAGCAGGACAATTATCAGCGAACAAGAGACACGATATTTACCATGTTAATGGTCCCTAAGTTTACCATATTAGACCACCATATTACTGAACCAAAGGATGTGAACCTAAGTCGTGAACTTCCCTGAATTTTGGTGAGTCTTGGCTGAATCTGAACGAAGCGTTGCATCCACTGCAGTAGTCATGGGGGATCTGAAATAGTCAACCATGATGGCTACCATTATTCTAGTGAGGAGCATTTCAAAGCCACCCCCCCTTTTTTCAAAGTTATACAAGACATGGTTTTAGTGAGGCACAAATGAATTGAGAACATGGCAATCACTAGAATATATCTTGAGACTATGGATTCATGAGATATGACTGAGTGAGACTAACTCAGATGGCTTAAAGACCAAAACGATCATAATATGATCCATGCCCTCGTTAGGACACATTACTATGAGTACAGTCCGAGCAATATGGTAATATATTGCAAATCTCACAAGATATATCCACAGGATGCTAGTACCACCATAGAAAGTGCTCTACCCATACGCGGTCCAATGCTAATGGGCATTCTTCTAAGTTTCACCAGACATGCAAACATGATGATTTAGAGTAGAGTAGTATGACTGCTTTTTCTACCAGAATATAGGCAGTTAGTATAGGTTACGAGGTATTTAAGTGGTAGGTAGTATAGTATAGTAGTATAGTAGTATAGTAGTATAGTAGTATAGTAGTATAGTAGTATAGTAGTATAGTAGTATAGTAGTATAGTATAGTAGTAGTATTATAGTATAGTCTAGTAGTAGTATTATAGTATAGTGTAGTAGTAGTATAGTAGTATAGTAGTATAGTAGATCTAGGTAGTGTTCTGGGGTGTTTGAGCGTACGTTGTCAATCATGGCCATTCCACAGTCACTCCCCCACCATCATCGAGGCACCCACCTTCATTTTAAACAGTACCAGACGTGATCAGGGGCCAGGAATCCACCGCCACCCCATTTTCCCATATCGATATTCTCCGTCTTCAAGTTCCCGTGGACTATACAACTAGTAAACTGTGGTAGAGTAGACTAACCCACGAATCACTACCTAGAATAGAGCAAAATATGGCAGAGTGAGTAGACTATTGTCTATTAGTAGACTATTTTCTATAATGTATATTATGTGTATATTGTATCTGTTGTATCTATTGTTTAGTACTATTATGTGTATATTGTATCTGTTGTATCTGTTGTATCTGTTGTATCTATCTATTGTTTAGTACTATTGTATGTATATTGTATGTATATTATGTGTATATTGTATGTATATTATGTATATATTATATGTATATTATATGTATATTATGTATATATTATATGTATATTATGTATATATGATATGTATATTATGTATATTATATGTATATTATGTATATTATATGTATATTATGTATATTATGTATATATTATATGTATATTATGTATATATTATATGTATATTATGTATATTATATGTATATTATGTATATTATATGTATATTATGTATATTATATGTATATTATGTATATTATATGTATATTATGTATATATTGTATGTATATTGTATGTATATTATGTGTATATTACATCTGTTGTATCTATTGTATGTATATTATGTGTATATTACATCTGTTGTATCTATTGTATGTTAGTACAGTTTGAAGGCCCAAATCGACTAGGATAGAGTAGAATGGTCTGTGGTGTTCCCCTTGCTATCTACCGTCAGGATGCCAACTCCACCACCATCTAAATTCTCCTTCTGAAAACAATCGGATGGAACACAGTAACAAGCGGTGCGACATGTGACTGTTGAACTTGAGGCATCAGCCCTGTGAGTGTACTGCATGTTCCAGTGATTGTTTACAGATGAAACAAAGGAAAGCCTTGTTCTCATCTAGACTTTGGCCATTGACTTTGGTCATTGACTTTGGTCATTGACTTTGGCCACTTTGGCCACTTTGGCCATTGACTTGCAGGAGACGATGGTAGCAGACGGAGACGGGACAGATGGAGTCTATAAGACGAGGATCCTCATGGTACAAGGAAAGAGGTAGAGAAATGATCTCGAGTAGAAGAAGCACTTCAGAAAATACACGTTTTAAATACTCAAGTCTCACTAAAGTGTGTAGTTGGAACTGAACTTGATAACTGTTCCAGTATGGGGGTGTATATTACAATACTCAACAGATTGGCTCGGTGTTGAGCTGCATCAATGTGAAACTGACTTTACAAACTCACTACTTGACATAGCAATACAAAACACATGGGGGTTAACCAGTGACTCATTTGAGAGAGTTATTGCAGTCAACTATATAATCTATATAACCTATATAACCAACTATATAACCAAATATAACCAAATATAACCAACTATATAACCAAATATAACCAAATATATAACCAACTATATAACCAACTATATAACCAACTATATAACCAACTATATAACCAACTATATAACCAAATATAACCAAATATACAGTGTTTTTCGAAACTATTCAAACCAGGGCAATGAATCAATTCAAAAGACACTAGCAAATTAAACGAACCAATAATTTAAAGAGTTTATACCCCTTTCACTCCAATCCGTCCGTTTTACCCTTGATGAATATTGCAAGACTCCCAAATGACTCCTAACTAGATTACATAAAAGGCAATCCTCCAGATTCAACATTTCAGAATCTTGAATTCTAATGAAAGTTGGTGTGAACATTTGGTTTGAAAGACTGTTCGAAGGAGTACAAAGCCAGCTATACAGTTTTCCGAAACTATTCAAACCAGCGTGATAAAACAATTCAAACCACATTATCAAATTAAAAAAACCAATCATTCAAAAAGTATCGTACGCCTTGCAGTTCAGTTCCTTCCGGTTTGAACCTTGACTAATATTACAAGGCTCCTAAATTTATTACCCATTAGACAATCAACCAGATTTAACCTTTCATCACATTGAATTTTGATTAAAGTTGGTGTGAAACATTACCATTTGGTTTGAAAGACTGTTCGAAGGAGTACGAAACATTTTCTTTGGTTTGAATAGTTTTCAAAAGCACTGTAATAGTTTTGAAAAGCACTGTATAAATTTTGAAAAGCACTGTAATAGTTTTCAAAAACACTGTAGTTGGGTTATACAGTGCTTTTGAAAACTATCCAGCGAGACAAAATGTTTCACCCTTTGCACAGTCTTTCAAACAAAATGGCATAATGCTTCACACTTTATTTAAAATTCTATGTGGTGAAGTGTTAAATCTGGATGATTGCCTTATACAGTGTTTTTGAAAACCATTCAAATCAACACAGCAAAATGTTTCGTACTCCTTTGCACAATCTTTCAAACCAAATGGTGAATGCTTCACGCCAGATTTAATAAAATTCAATGTGGAGAAAAGTTGATCTGATGATTGTCTTATATAAATTCAGGAGTGTTGCAATATTAGTCGAGGCTAAAACGGACGGATTTGAACTGGAAGGGGTACGAAACTCTATAAATTATTGGTTTGTATAATTTGCTAATGTGGTTTGAATCTCTTCATCGTGCGGGTTTGAATAATTTTCAAAAACACTGTAAGACGAAAGGAACTGAAGTGTGACGGGTAGAAACTCTCTAAAATATTGGTTGTATACAGTGTTTTTGAAAACTATTCAAACCCGCACAATAAAAAGATTCAAACCACACTAGCAATATTAAAGAAACCAGTCAAAAAGTTACTGTTTTGAATATTAAATTAAGACTTCACATAAACCGCTTATTTCAAGTCCTTGATCCTTAGCATTTTTTTAGTCATAAGTACAAAACTTTTTGACTTATCAGTTTGTTTAATTTTGCTAGTATGGTTTGAACATTTTGCTGCGCTCATTTGAATAGTTATGGAAAACACTGTACAGTGTTTTTAAAAACTATTCAAACCGCGCGATAAAACAATTCAAACCACACTAGCAAAATAACAAGCCAATATAACTCAAAAGGTTTCGTACGCCTTGCAGTTCAGTTCCTTTCGGTTTGAACCTTGACTAATATTGCAAGACTCCTGAATTTATATACAGTGTTTTTCAAAACTATTCAAACCAACACAGCAAAATGTTTCGTACTCCCTCGCACAGTCTTTCAAACCAAATGTTCACACAAACTGTAATCAAAATTCAATGTGATGAAATGTTAAATCTGGATGATTGTCTAATGGGTAATAAATTTAGGAGTCTTGCAATATTAGTCAAGGTTCAAACCGAAAGGAACTGAACTGCAAGGCGTACGAAACTCTTTAAATTATTGGTTCGTTTATTTTGCTAGTATGGTTTGAATCGTTTTATCGAGTTGGTTTGAATAGTTTTCAAAAACACTGTAAGACAATCATCAGATCAACTTTTCTCCACATTGAATTTTATTAAATCTGGCGTGACGCATTCACCATTTGGTTTGAAAGATTGGGCGAAAGAGTACGAAACTTTTTGCTGTGTTGGTTTGAAGAGTTTTCAAAAACACTGTACTAGCAAAATTAAACAAGCCAATAATTCAAAACGTTTCGTACCCGTCACATTTCAGTTCCGTTCGTCTTAACCCTTGATTAATATTGAAAGACTCCCAAACGTCTTCCAAATGTACTATGTATAGGGCAATCATCCAGATTTAACATTTCATCACATTGAATTTTCAATAAAGTTGGTGTGAAGCATTACCCCATTTGGTTTGAAAGACTGGCGAAGGAGTAGGAAACATTTTGATGCGCTGGTTTGAATACTTTTCAAAAACACTGTAATTTGCCAGTACAGTGTTTTTCATAACTATTCAAACCAGCGCAATAAAACAATTCAAACCACACTAGCAAAATAACAAACCAATAACTCAAAAGGTTTCGTACTCCTTCTACTTCAGTTCCATGTATTTTGACCCTTGATTGATATTGCAAGACTCCTGAATTTATTAAATATAACACATGATTCCAGATTCAACATTTCAGAATCTTGAATTCTAATGAAAGTTGGTGTGAACATTTGGTATGAAAGATTGGTCGAAAGGGTACGAAACATTTTGCTGCGGTGGTTTGAATAGTTTCAAAAAACACTGTATGGTTTGAATCTTTTTATCGTGCGGGTTTGAATAGTTTCGAAAAACACTGTATGTACTACATTTAGGAGAGATTTGGTAGTCTTTCAATATTCATCAAGGGTGAAACGGATGGAATGGAAAGGGGTACGAACTCTTTTAATTATTGGTTTCTTTAATTTGCTAGTGTCGCTTAAATTGTTTCATTGCCCTGGTTTGAATAGTTTTGAAAAACACTGTAACGATTCCTGGATTCCTTGGTATATGCAGGCACTCAATGGATTACGCAGTTTACTCCAAGTGAAGGCTTTTAAGCTAATACTTTTAGGGGTGGCTGCTAGATGCAGTCTTAACTAACCTAAATGCTAATCTGCGCATCTTATGTAACTTCGGTTAAGGTTGGAAGGCATCTAAGCATGGTGATTGGGATGGCCGGAACTGGGGTAAACCGGGGGTTGCGAAAGCAAGGAAACACCCGTACACCCGGCTACCCCAGCGCAAAAAGGCCCAACGCAAACGACCTTTTTTTGGAGAGATTTTGACGGCACTTGGTTTGGTCGAATCCTGGAATTCCGGACTTTACAATGCATATTTTTGAGCTGAAAGGGCCGGGTGCTTGCCTTTTGGGGCTCCTGTAGCTGGCCAATTCCGGCCGCGGTCCCCAATTCCGGTCAACATACCATGACAGTGCTCATAACAGTATTCATGACAGTGCTCATAACAGTATTCATGACAGTGCTCATAACAGTATTCATGACAGTGCTCATAACCACATCATATCAGTATGTCAGAAAACAGTAATCTGTCCAATAGTACTCTGTGGTTTTGGAAAGTCTGCACATAGAAACCGGCAGCATAAGTTCCACCACTACTTAAGCAGCTGGAGACCTTTCATCAACCACCAAACGTAGCCTAGTAATGAGTGTTTCGCCTAGTACAGTGTTTTTCGAAACTATTCAAACCAACACAGCAAGTGTTCGTACTCCTTCGCACAGTCTTCAAATGGTAATGTTTCACACCACTTTCATTAGAATTTAATATTGTGAAATGTTGAATCTGGATGATTGCCTTTTATGCAGTACATCGGGTCATTTAGGAGTCTTACGATATCAATCAAGACTTAGATCCAAAAAGACTTAGATCCAAAAAGACTTAGATCCAAAAAGACTTAGATTCAAAAAGACTTAGATCCAAGACTTAGATCCAAAAACACTTCCAAAAGTCTACTGCACAGTTCAAAGTCTTCTGTTAATTTAAACTCTACTCTACACTTCTAAGTATCCCCCTTTTCCTTTAAAGCGCTTCAAGACCATGTATGGTACGTTTTTACGAAATGATGACATGTATGGAAATGACACCTTGAAGAGTGGAAGTCCTTTCCCGAGCACTTTCTTTTCAATCGGGACAATGTGGTTCCGAGAATCCACAACAAAAGGAAAATCCCGCTCATTATAAGATTTGGATATCGAATACTCTCACCCGAAAACGAAATCGGTTGAGATTGCTGAAAAAGCAATTGTTGAAAAAGCAATTGCTGAAAAAGCAATTGCTGAAGATATGCTTTGATCTCTAGATCAAGGGTAAAACGGACGGGTGAAAGGGGTACGAACTCTTTTAATTATTGGTTTGTATAATTTGCTAGTGGGTTTGAATCGTTTTACCGTGCAGGTTTGAATAGTTTTGAAAAACACTGTAATGTACTCAAGAGGTCTCCACCTGTGTGCAGTTCTGGCATCACAAGTACCCTGAATGTCTTTTGCTTACAACGGAGGCAGAAACCAACCAGAGTAAATCTATGGCTCATTACTGGCCATTCCCCCTTTACTTACATTTTGAAAGAACCTGAGGTATCTTTTTTTTGATAGGATACAAAATTAAGGAATTTCGTGGGTCCTGTATATAATGATGGGTCCTGCACATACGGCGGGTCTCAGCGCACGGTGTCACTTTTTCTCTCTCGCTGACTCTCACTCACTCACTCTCGCTCTCGCACTCTCACTCACTCTCGCTCTCGCACTCGTTCTCACTCTCACTTTCGCTCACGCTCGCTCTCACGGAACCGTCAACAATCAACAAAATTACCGTATCCTGTATACAGCCATTATTTTTTCTCATTCCTGTACATGGCAGATCTGTTCCTGTATCCAGCTTTGTCTCCTGAATAATGTGCTGCAGGTTACGTTGTGCCAAGGAGTACTATGCAGTGCACAGTAGCCATTCCACCAGACCTCGTGGAGTCTGAGCAAAGGGCCTGTACTATTAGAATGTCGTATGGTTCCTAATTGGGAAAACAATACTCCTGTGCACGTGTCTGTACACTATTGCACCATGCAGTCCAAGTGTACCACCCATACTATACACTAGATAGACTAATCTATGTACAGCACAGACAATCTTGGATACATTGATACATGTAACACCTGCATGTTCCAAGGCAGTCAGGGTCAGTCGGCCATAACCCGAGTATTTAGCCACCAATCTCGGCCAGTTAGAATAAGGACGGATAAGTAGGATGAACTACAAAGAAAAGGTCGAATGAGCAATATTGGAGTAAATGAAAAATACAAGTGAATGAGCAAAATTTGAGTAAATGAAAAATACAAGTGAATGAGCAATATTTGAATAAATGAGCAATATTTGAATAGATGAAAAATACAAGCGTATGAGCAAAATTGGAGTAAATGAGCAATATTTGAATAAACGATCAATATTTGAATAAATGAACAATATTTGAATAAACGATCAATATTTGAATAAACGATCAATATTTGAATAAATGAACAATATTTGAATAAACGATCAATATCTGAATAAATGAACAATATCTGAATAATTGAACAATATTTGAATAAACGATCAATATCTGAATAAACGATCAATATCTGAATAAACGATCAATATCTGAATAATTGAACAATATTTGAATCAATGAAAAATACAAGTGAATGATGATGAATGGCCCGTGTTACTGCTTCGCAATGTGCTTCTCAGAAACCCTCTCGGGTCTCTCGTTGGACAGTTCCGACGAGCTTCCTGCGTCCGGGAAAGATCGCTTCAAGCCGTCGATCACCGTGGGCGAAGTATCGTGACGGATGTACTCGTCGATGTTTGGTCTTGGGCCCGTGTACCACTTGTGCGCATCCACCAAGAACCACACTATGAACATGAGCATGGGGCCAAAGTACACCACCACGGTCCAGTTCATGGCGTCCCGCGTCAAGTCCTTGCCCTTGCTTGTAGGAAAACACAAGAAGGGGACCATGGTGGCCACAAAGGCACACGAGATGAGGCCCACGGGAAGCGAGAACCGGCCTAGGTTCCAGGGCCCGGGCTCGAAGTGGTTCCGAGCATACGTGATTTTGAGGAGCGTGGGCGTGGCGAACGAAACAAAGGCCAGGATACCCCCCACCGAGAAGATTGCTCCGATTGCAGTGTCGCCAGCAAACATTAAAAGAAGAAAGAGTTGGCCCAAGACCGCATTGATGAGTACTGCATAGATCGGCGTCTTGGTGGTCTTGTTGATGGTTTTCCAGATGTTGGACCCTGGGAACATGCCGTCTCTGGAATAGGAGAAGGTAACCCGCGATGCTGCCAACATGCACGAGGCGCCCATAAACCACGATGAAACTATGGTCAACGCCGTACAGCACACCACATATTTGCGGGCCATGATCTGCGTCAAGTATGAAACAAACGGCTGGCCTAGCTGCAAAGTGTCTTCCAGAATGGCCTCCAAATCCACCAAGGTATAGGAAATGGCCAAGATGAAAAAGAACCCAACGGCTCCTCCCACGGTGGAAGTCAAGCAAATGGCTCTAGGCGCAGCCACTGCGGCATTGGAACATTCCTCCGACAAGTGGAAGGGCGAGTCGTATCCAGACATGGCCCAAATGACGCCCAAAAACGACACCAACATGGCCACACCTGTAGGGAAATCCGTCTGGTTGGTCAAGCCCCATGCAGTCGCATTGGAGTTGAACTTGGGAATGTCTCCGCCATGTATATTGACTCTATCATTGCACGTAAAGATCATGATGAAAACAATCACCAAAAAAAGCATATTGATGCAAGTGCCCACATTATTGAAGTGGGCCAAGTACCTGGTGGGAAGCGAGGTGACACACACGTGCATTAGCATAATGGCAGTGGTCAAGGCGTAGATGTGGCCTTGTGAAGGAACAAAGCCCGTTTGAAATGTGACCATGGAGAAGATTAAGCATGCGCCCGAATAGTTGACGGACGGAGCTGCGGTGACTTGGCACATCCAATTGGAGAAGGACGTGATAAACGTCAAGAACGCTGCGTATTTTTTGGGTGCCAATTGCGACACAGCGTATGGTGTTCCTGCAGAAGTGGGGAAGGCCAGAGCCACTTCTGCCATAGAGTAGGCCACGGAGATGACGCCTCCCATGGCCAATATCCACGGGATGGGCGAGATTCCAACCACCAATTGCTGGTAATCGAAAGTGGCGGCGATAGAAGGAAGCAACCCCAAGACGGAAAACGACACCGCAAAGATGGAAAACGCACTGAACTCACGGTCGAATTCCTGCTTATAGCCCAAACTCAAGATCTTGGCCTCGTCGGGGTTGACCTCATGGTCGATGCTCAACACGATATTCTGCCCCGACATCACCGACTGGATGTGGAGATCGTCCACACGAATTTCGGACTTTAACGGATGAAGTTCCAAGTCCGGCATATTGAGAATGGATGGTTCAAGATTTGGAGGTTAGATTTCTGAATTTCCGAAATGAGACAGTGTTTCAAATGTTTCAAATGTTTCAAGTGTCTTAAGTGTTTCAAATGCTTCACGTGTTTCAAGTGTTTCAAATGCTTCACGTGTTTCAAGTGTTTCAAGTGTTTCAAGTTATTCAAATGCTTCAAATACCTCAAATGCCTCAAGTGTTTCAAATGCTTTAAGTGATTCAAATGCCTCAAGTGTTTCAAATGCCTCAAGTGTTTCAGAATTTTGGCTCCAGAATGTTTCACAACTCCAAAACACAAAATGTCAAAATTGATTTCTGTTGGGCCTAATGCTAGGTTGTTCTCGCTTATAGCTCTTTAGCCTTTTAGTCTCGCTTAGTCGAGCTTATTCAAAAGACAATCTGGAGGGGTTCAGGAACGTTTCAGAGGGGCAGCGTGCAGTCCGCAAAAAGGATGGGGCAGTTGTACAATGGTTTCACAAAGAAAAGTCAAAAACGCGGCGTTCCGTCAAACTAGAGTCTCTGGCAAAAACAGAGATGGCCCCGAATCAACGGCATCCATCACTACTTATAGAGGCGATAAGGCCCCGGTGACCACGCGGCTTTCTGCAGGGAGTGTAGATAGAAAACCGGTCTAGGGTCTAGCGCAACTTCCTGCAGATGCTGCCCACGACTGCAGGTCGCCCACCTGCTTGATAAGCCCAAAGCGGCAAGTCATAACTGTTAGCGCGAAGCCCAAGATAACGACCCCCTGCTCATTAGCAACCTTGCGTCCCACTGAAACAGCTAGCTAAGGAGGGACTGGACGATCTGAAAGGTTATGCATCTAGTGCGTAGATCTGCATCTAGTGCATAGATGTGGATCTGTAACAAATCAGAAACGGATGGGAACAATCGGAAATGGATCGGAAACAATCGGAAACAATCGGAAATGAATCGGGAGCAATCTGAAATGAGTCAGAAGTAATCTGAAATGAATCTGAATTGAATCTGAAATGAATCGGAAGCAATCTGAAATGAACCACAAATGAACCACAAATGAATCTGAAATGAACCACAAATGAATCTGAAATGAACCATAAATGAATCTGAAATAAACCATAAATGAATCTGAAATGAAACTGAAATGAAACTGAAATGAATCGGAAACCAAATCAATTAGATTCCCGGAGTCTCTCAATAATACCCCTTCCGGTCTCCTCAATTCTACCCGCTCACCCCTAACCTGCCTGTTTTCGATGCGCCATTCTTTCTTCCTGCACTATTCAGCCACTCGCTAAAAAGAAAATGAAAGAATTGCCCAATATAATATTGCCTAACAATGTTGGTGGCTCAAGGATGCTAGATGGGGTAATGTATGGAGGGAGGGATTGGTTCGCGTGATCCATTCAGCCGCATCTGGCCCCGTGATAGGCATATTGTTGTCATGGACACGCATGGGGATATTTCTATTTTTGCATTGTTTCGTTGTGCTGCGTCGTTTCATCACATGCTATCTTTATGTTTTCTGTCTTTCTGTCTTTTTTGCTTTCTTGGCCTCTCCTAAACTTGCTGTATAGACAAACGGACAGAGGGAGAACGACAGACAGAGAGGCAGAGAGAAACAGACAGAGAGAGAAACAGACAGAGAGAGAAACAGACAGACAGAGAGAAACAGACAGACAGAGAGAAACAGACAGACAGACAGACAGACAGACAGAGAGAAACAGACAGACAGAGAGAGAGAAACAGACAGACAGAGAGAAACAGACAGACAGAGAGAAACAGACAGACAGAGAAAGAGAAACAGACAGATAGAGAGACACAGACAGACACAGACACAGGCAGACACAGGCAGAGGACAGAGGAAACACAAAAGACAATAAAAGAACTAATGGACTAACTATAGAATAAGACCATTGTATGGAATCTAGACCCTAGACTGGGTCTGCACAGCTTAATTGGTTTTGGTACAGGAATCTGAATGAACCTGAATACTGAATGGATAATAATAAACGTGGCATCTTCGCACAAACGGTGCGTTGATACATTGATACATGGCCATCGAAAAATCGGGTTCAATTACTGGGGAATCATAGATCCACAATGGGGGTGCGCGTACCATATGCACGGTCGGGTATGCTAGTCCAGGCTTCCCACTTTGGCAAACCCCGCTGCAAAGAAAATAAAGCATCCTACGGATTCCAGCATAAGTACAAATTCTTGGCGGGTCTTTGGCTGCTACTCCTGATTTGGCCAAAGCGGGGTTTTGTTGGGGTGCCTGGCCGCTCTATTGCCCTTCCTGTCTCCACACCTGCATATGTATAGAGGGCATTCAACAAAAGGCTCAGGTGCAGTGTCAGCGAGCATTATTACCGCATGGGGCTGGGAAAATTTGTTCACTGTACAGTAGCTCTGCTAGAGTGTAGTGTATAATGTGGTCTGGGCTAGAGTATATTGGAGTATGACGGTCCAGTATACAGTCACCATACACTCCACTACACTCCACTACCTGATTCCTTGATGGGGTAGTGTACATTGTTTGGGTTATAGGGGAGACCCCGGAATTGCAATGCGGCCGGCTCTCTCCAATACCTGCAACAGTACAAGCCATGGAAATTTTTTTGGAACCAAAATGCACGGTCGTGATGTCTGGAATTTCACCTCTCCAACCAATTCTATATTCTTAAGATACCAGCGGAAATGGGTGCTCTGCGTTGGCTCTTTTTATGCTAAGGTTGCCGGGTGTACGGGTGTGCACTCGCATTCTCCTCCAATTCCGAGGTTTGCACCCACTCCATTGCAAACTTCTTCAAACCATTCTCTAGATCAAGTGACTTTATCTTCAGCTGTTGGGAAATATCACTCCTTATTCTGCAATAAGGCAGTCCCGGTGCCGTGGGAGAAAAACGTGAAATGCTCCGTGCCTGCATGTAAGCCGTGTCTGCACGGAAGATTAAGCATAACCTGCCTACCATTGCTGCATTTACGATGGTCAATACCAGCACTTGCTTTCCCCAAGACTGTGCCAAGCCACGGTGCAAGGGCTTTATGTGTGGCCTGCAGCCAAGCTGTGGCTGAAGCTAGTGTGCACATCCAAAGAGACGCACGCCGCCAAAGCACCAGGATTTCTGAAAAAATTAAAATTAGAATAAGACCATAAGCGAGCTCTGTCAGATTCAAACGTGTGAAAAAACAGGTGGAAGCAGAACAATCGATCTTGAGTTGGATCTATGCAGGACGGGTCTAAATGCGCAACAATAGCCCAAATGTGAAGCGTGTGACTCAGGAGTTAGGACTTAAATGGTGAGATTAGGACTGTACAGTGGTCATTGTTGATGTGACTTCATGTTGCTCTAGATGTTTTTATACCCAGGACAGACGGCCCAGCCCAAGGACAAATTGGAGTCCCCGTGGTGTATGCGCAGTTGACTGGGGTTGCCCCAAGTTTAGCACCAGAAGCCAAATTGGAATACCACCGAATTTTTAGAGCTAAAACTTGTCTAATGTAAGATACTTACATGAACGGTAGCTTTATTATTCAGAAACTCAATGGAAAGTGAGATTTTAACCAAGATCGGCTGCTTCACCGATTTGACTGAACTGATCACTTGGTCGGCTGCTTCACCGATTTGACTGAACTGGTCACTCGGTTTGACTCGCTTGGTTGGCTTGACCGAACTCATTAGCTTGAATTAAAACTGCTTTGGACTCTACCAGAGTGTTGCTGATGATCAGATGAATGTGACCACTTCATTTTGGCCACAGATGTTCCCATGCTTTTAGAGAATATTCATGGATCCGATGTGGGCTGAATAAATGTTCTGGTCATTGCCAGACAAGGATCCCTTTACACTCAATGGCTGGGCTTTTACACTCAATGACTGGACTTCCTTGAGTGATCCATTGACTGGGCTTCCTTGAGTGATCCATTGACTGGGCTTCCTTGAGTGATCCATTGACTGGGCTTCCTTGAGAACTGAGAATTGGATTAAAAAATGGATAGACATAGAGACTTGGAAAGACTGAAGGCACATTAAGAAATGCTGAATAGGTGCACAAAACTCAAGCTGGTGATGTGGTGGGTCAAAGTGTGAGGCAGCATGATGGGCCACATGAAGGAGGATTACACTAATGGCTTAAATAGAGGGGAATTAAAATGGGGAAAGACTAAATGGGACTAAACGGGACTAAACGGGACTTAAAGAAGGGAAAGACTAAAAGGAAAGACTAAAAGGAAAGACTAAAAGGAAAGACTAAAAGGAAAGACTAAAAGGAAAGACTAAAAGGAAAGACTAAAAGGAAAAACTAAAAGGAAAAACTAAAAGTATGGAAAGACTTAAAGAAGGAAAAGACTAAAAGGAAAAAACTAAAAGAAGTAAGTTTGTGATAAACTGCATACTACCACCAAAATAAGCAGACCTCAATTAATACACTCACACACCCCTAAACAATAGCCAATTATGAACCATACAGCCACACTAGTCAGCAATAATGTTAGTGCCATCACAATAGTAGTTCCCATTCCCACACTTCCTTTGGGTCTATGAAATGTTGGTCATCAAAATAGGGTCAGAGAGTGCACATAATTCATGGTAATGGATTCCTGATCAGACGTTGAGAAACCTCCAATATGTTCCATTCGGGTCCTTGTCCTAAGCTTTATCTCTCCAGCTCTTCCCAGAGGTATTTTCCTGCACAAGCAGCGGAGCTAACATTAAGTACCCACATTGGAGGTGCTAGAGTCCACTATGAAGTTGAACAAACGGAACTTCAAGTCCATGGCAGCGTGCTCTCTTTCAAAACGGCATGGTGCTTAAGGGCCTTGACCAATTCAGGAAGTTCGAGGCCAAGTTCTGCTCAACAAACTAGTCAGCAAACGCCATAATACCATATTATGTAAGCAGATGCAGAAAGGAGACAATCACTCAATGGTAATTGATCATATAGACAATATCAGCCTACAAATATCATCAGAAGGTCATTAAAAGCGCCAGATTTTGGGGTTGAAAAATGGAAAAGCCTCATTCACTCCATTAGTATAGAAATGGAACATGTAGTTGGTGGAGAGTAGGAAAATACAAAACATGAAAGCTGTGACACGTGAGAAGAGCAGGAGCTACTGATTTATGGAGCACGAGGGGAGCTTGTTGACCACAGGAATAAGGTTCTGCGCATGTCTGAATGAGTGCTGGTGTAACACTAATGGATAGTAGATTAGTAGTACTGGTGTTAGACTTGTTTCTAGTTAACTGGTAGTAGTACTAAATACCAGTTGGTATTGTTAGCAGTACTAAATACCAGATGGTATTGTTAGTAGTACTTAAGACCAGTTTGTATTGTTAGCAGTACTAAATATCAGTTGGTATTGTTAGCAGTACTTAAGACCAGTTGGTATTGTTAGCAGTACTAAATACCAGTTGGTATTGTTAGCAGTACTAAATACCAGCTGTTATCTTTAGCAGTACTAAATACCAGTTGGTAT
>NKZA01000263.1:0-15973 GCA_002374405.1 Metschnikowia cubensis
TCGCACCTTGTTTAGAACTTCGGTCTTGTAAGGTGCAACTTACATATCCCTGTATATTAATATATACTAAAACATAGGTTGAAATCTATAGCCTGATTCGTTTGATATGGTATTACAGTATTTTTTAAATCTATTCAAACCTGTCGTTAAAACAATTCAAACGACACTAGCAAATTTAACCAACCAATAATCGAAAAGTATCGTACCCTTCCAGTTCAGTTCCGTCCGTTTAGGCCCTTGGTTGATATTGCAAGACTCCTAGATTTATTACATATAAGACAATCCTCCAGATTCAACCTGTCAGAATCTTGAATTCTAATGAAAGTTGATGTGAACATTTGGTTTGAAAGACTGTGTGAAGAGGTACGAAACATTTTGGTGCGCTGGTTTGAATAGTTTTCAAAAACACTGTAAGTGAGTGTACAATGATTTTGGAAACTACTCAAACCCGCACGAAAAAAAGATTCAAACCACACTAGCAAATTAAAGAAACCAAGAATTCAAAAAGTTACTGTTTTGAATATTTATTAAGACTTCACATAAACCTCATATTTCAAGTCGTTAATCCTTGGCATTTTTTAGTCATAAGTACAAAACGTTTTGACTTAGCAGTTTGTTTAATTTTGCTAATGTGGTTTGAATAATTTCTTGCGCTCTTTGAATAGTTTTGAAAACACTGTAGTAGTAGTAGTAGTCAGTAGTCAGTAGTTAGTAGTTAGTAGTTAGTAGTTAGTAGTTAGTAGTTAGTAGTTAGTAGTTAGTAGTTAGTAGTTATTATTTATTAGTTTGTAGTTAGTAGTAGAAGTAGGTGTAGTGGTGAGTGTTGTTAGTATTTAGTAGTTATTATTTATTAGTTAATAGTTAGCAGTTATTATTTATTAGTTTGTAGTTTGTAGTAATAGTTAGTAGTTATTACACAGTTTCTGAGGACAATTCAAACCAGCGCAATATCAATTCAAACCCCACCCAAATTTAAGCAAACCAATAATTTATACAGTTTCACTTCAATTCCGTCCGTTTCAACTCTGGATAATCTTGAAAAATTCCCAAGTGTCCCCAAATGTACTACACATAAGGTAATCATCCAGATTTAACGTTTTTGAATAGTGAATTCTAATGAATGTTGGTGTGAAACATTACCATTTGGTTTGGAAGAGTTTGCGAAGGAGTACGAAGCATTTTATGGGGGTTCAGTCGTTTTAAGGAACACTGTAGTGTGGTGTTAAGTAATGAAGTAGTGTAGTGTTTAGTACTGGTATTAAGTAATGAAGTAGGGAAGTGTTTAGTACTGATATTAAGTAATGGAGTAGTGTGGTATTAAATAATGAATTAGTGTAGTGTTTAGTACTGGTATTAAGTAATGGTATTAAGTAATGAAGTAGTGTAGTGTTTAGTAATGGTATTAAGTAATGAAGTAGGGAAGTGTTTAGTACTGGTATTAAGTAATGAAGTAGTGTAGTGTAGTGAGTAGTGTAGTAGTTAGTAATGGAGTGGTTAGTAATGAAAGTGGTAAACTTGTGATATGTTCTGACCCGGGGCAGGAAAGTGGTACCTATGATGCAGCGGAATTGGGTGCAAAGGTAAGCCTTGAGGAATATATGAGTGCAGAATGTAAACCACGATTCGGGGTCACCAGTCATACGCTTTGACTCCTCACAGGTTACCAAGTCCGGTAAACGAACGGAACTTGGGTGTCGTGGTGTATTAGAGGGATGTCGCTCTGGATAGAGGAGGAAATACACCACAGACTGAGATTCTTTTAATATACGTCGCACAAGTGGTTGCCAAGAAGCAATGCGACTGCGTCTGATTCAACACTCAAAAGAAGAAGAAGATACGAGTTGCAGTCTATGCAAGTATTTAGGGAACCTCAACTGTAGATTAGTGTAGTAGTAGTAGTAGTATTAGTAGAAGTAGAAGTAGTAGTTAGTAGTAGTAGTAGTGGTTAGTAGTAGTAGTAGTAGTAGTAGTAGTAGTAGTAGTAGTAGTAGTAGTAGTAGTAGTAGTAGTAGTAGTAGTAGTAGTAGTAGTGAGTAGTTAGTAGTGAGTACTAGTAGTAGTAGTAGTAGTAGTAGTAGTGAGTACTGAGTACTGAGTACAGTGTTTTTCAAAACGATTCAAACCCGCACGATAAAATGATACAAACCACACTAGCAAAAATAAACAAACCAATAATTTAAAGAGTTTCGTACCCCTTTCACTCCATTACGTCCATTTTGAACCTTGATTGATATTGGAAGACTCCCAAATGACCCCAACTGTATGGCATATCAGTCAATCCTCCAGATTCAACATTTCAGAATAGTGAATTTTAATAAAAGTTGGTATGAACATTTGGTTTGAAAGACTGTGCGAAGGAATACGAAACATTCTGTGGTGCTGGTTTGAATAGTTTTCAAAAACACTGTACTGAGTACTGAGTACCGAGTAGTGTACCTTGGACTTGGACTCAACCACTTACTCATCCTCTGAAACTCATCAAACTTAGCCCAGTATGGTCTGCGCTCGAGGAGTGACGCCAGCTGCGGAAAGTAGGAGTGCAGTCTGTTGCTGGCCACTAATAGTCTCCAGCTAGAAAAGACTCCTGTCAGGATGGAGGCCTAAACAAAAGACTCGTTAGCATGCAATGGCAACGGACTCGGCCACCCACGAAACCAACCACTTCCGAGCTGATTTGGAGCTGCGTGTAGTCAGAGCTGATTTGGAGCTCCGTGTAGTCAGAGCTAATTTGGAGCTCCGTGTAGTCAGCTGAGTTGGTGCTCCCTGTAGTCAACACACTAAAATGCACCTCTCGAAAATGGCAGAGACGTGGAATACATGCTACTTAGCCTCCCAACTATCCCCAAAGGCCTTATTTCTACTTACCGTCTTTGGAAATGCTAGATAAAATCCTTTAGGTTGCGGTCCTAGTCCTGAGTCTAGTCAGTCTGCTTATGAGAAAGGTGCCTTTTTTGAGCTGAATGCCTGGAGAGGTACATATGACCAAAAGCCGGCGATTGAAGGAAACCACTACTAAATCCTTTCTAAAACCACCACGCACATACTGAGTAAATGACTCAACACTTTATGCTTATGGTGTGCCTGAGGGAAACGGTGGGAATAATGGAGCCTTCTTCTATTATATACACCTAGTATAGAAGGTCTTGTGTAGATATGGAACTGGCACTAAGCTTCAATCCACCTGGCTACGTCTATCCATCTGGCTACTTCAACCCATCTGGCTACTTCAACCCACTAAACAACAGGATTTATGACTTCTTTCCAATGCCCTACCACTTTGCGAGTAAATCATCAAAAATTGTCACTCAACGAAATCCGTGATAGTTTAGTGGCTAGAATTACCGCTTGTCGCGTGGTAGACCGGGGTTCAATTCCCCGTCGCGGAGCTTCTTTTTTCCTATGCGTTTTTTGCCTTGGAAAGTACTCCTGCGCGCTCTCGTATCGACGTTGCACCCGTGCACCTATTCTCATATCTCAATCGCCTACATATTCTCTGATCCATAGCTCTGCCCCCTCCAAATGCGCTACACAGACTGGGGCCAGTTCCAACTAACGCCCTTGTGGATCCTTTGGGTTCTAGTGGCCTATTTCGTGATTCCCTGCATAGTGTACCTAAGCGTACCGTTTTTTATCCGCCGAAATCGCCCTGCTACCCCCAAAACCATCGCCATCTTCGTCCTTGGCGACCTAGGTCACTCCCCACGCATGTGTTACCATGCCCTTTCGTTTTCCCGGCTCGGATATGCCGTCAATCTCTGTGGATACCTTGAAACAGAGCCGCCAGCGGCTATTTTGGACGATTCCAACGTGGATATCGTCCCTATACGCGTGATTCACAATAGACGCAAATTGCCGTACCTTGTTTTTGCCGGGGTGAAAATTGTGACTCAAATCGGTCAATTATGGAACATCTTGGCTGCTATTCCTGGGTGCCTGCATATAATGCTCCAGAACCCTCCTTCCATGCCACTTTTGGCCATTTTGATTCTATACATTCGGATTTGCAGCCCGCAAACAAAGCTTATTATTGACTGGCACAACCTCAATTACCTGATCTTGAATCTTCGGTACAGGAACGAGCGCCATGTGATTGTACGGCTTATGAGGTTCTACGAGCGCAAATTGGGCTCTTACGCCTGGCACCACATCACGGTGACGAAGGCTATGAAGGGGTTTTTACAGAGGGAGTTTGGCTTCAAAAGGTCCTCGGTTTCGGTGTTACATGACCGGCCTGGCCCTCAATTCAGTCCAGTTTCTGAAAACGCCCAAAAAGTCATTTTAAAACATCAGATTTTCGATGGTTTTAGCGAGTTTTATGATTTAGATGGTGGAAAACGGCGTGTTTTGGTCACTTCTACCTCTTTCACTCCCGATGAAGATTTGGGTGCTTTGGTGCATGCACTCCAAGCTTACGACAAGTCAGTGGAAACACCTCCTGTTTTGGTCATAGTTACCGGAAAAGGCCCCATGAAAGCGGAGTTTTTGGAGCACGTGGCGCAGTGTGGTTTGAAGAAAGTGGAGGTGCGTCTGGCGTGGTTTTCCGCCGAGGAATACCCGAAAATCTTGGGGGTGGCTGATTTGGCTGTGTCTCTCCATACGTCGCTGAGCGGCATGGACTTGCCAATGAAGATCCTTGATTTTTTTGGTGTGGGTGTTCCGGTGATCAGCTTGGATTTTGCAGCCATTGGCGAGTTGGTGAAGGATGGAGAAAACGGGGTGGTGGTCCAGAAGGACAATTTTTCGAAGGCAATCATTGAAGCCTTACTGAATGAGGAAATTTTGACGAAGTTGAAGGCTGGCGCAATGAAGGAGTGCGAGAACCGGTGGGATGAAAACTGGACAAGATCCTTGGGTCCTCTTTTCGAGTAATCCCCCGAAAATTCATCAATTCTGAATTTGAATGAGCTTCAATTCGGCCAAGTGGACAAGTGGCTAGAGGGTATCTTGTTGTCTCGGAAATTTAAAATCAGGCAGTTGGGATCAGATAAAAAACCGACAAAAGTGATGGTCAAAAACTAGGGAGCATAAAAAGTGGTTTCCCTGTTTACACTATCCGCATCCTTGAACTCCTGATCTTCTCTACATCAGAAGGTACTACTCGACCATTATAATCGGATCTGATGGTTAAGTCTGCATGATGGGATCTTCTAATGAGAACATCATACACGTTCTACTGAAAATGCCATAGTATGGTATTACGATGGATATCCTCCTGAAAATGTTATAGTATGGCATTACGATGAACACCCTACAGATCATCATATTATGGCATCATCATGGACATCATAGCATGAACTCTGCTAAGAATTAACTCCAGAAACCTGCTAATGCGAACAGTCTGACTTGCAATTTTGAACCCATGATACATTATTACAGTTTCAAGAAAAGTCCCAGAAACATCCAATGCCCTCTTCGGGAGCTCCTTATTCCTCCAAACAGGGATGAAGTACTCTTGACCCATGGAGAATCAGTCCAAGTCCTTAGTGAACATCAGTACCTCTACACCAATTAATATTGGTGGGTTTGGTATCGAGAGACATGTTGGTAAATCCTCTCAGTAGAGACAGCACGAGCTGTTTTCTCAACAATTATGGTCCCTGCATACTATTGATACCTGAGGCTGTGTACATAGTTGGCTTGGGACTTCACCACACATCGATTCCTTTTTGGGAACAATGATCGTCGATGATTGTTCGGAATACCGAAATATGTTTCTGCCAATCATCTATTCCTGCAGATAAATGACTATCCTGCACACAGCCGACCTTCACCATCGTTACCATGGTATTGACTTCCCTTTCCATGGTCTGCACCAAACATATGCATCGACTGAGACTTGCGTTTTGAAGCAATTCCGAAATATACTTCTTGAATATAGCCACGTCTTCCAAATGCGGTCCTTCTTGGGGAATTGTCTGCACGACCCATGTGCTTATCTGCAGGACCACAGTATGAAACGAAGCTGATTGGCCATTAAACTTGGTGTATGGCATGAGGCGGGGCTGCAGGTTCACCCAAGTTTCGGAAATGACTCTTTCACGGATCTGTCGCTCTTTTTCCGCTTTTTTCTCCATTTTTTGCTTCATGGAAACGTACCCCAATTGCTGGTGTTTCTTGTGCCGACGCACATCCTGCATAAACTCCTCCCGGATCAACGTTGGAATCTCTTTCAACACGTCTTCGTCATAATTTCCCCATTCAAAAGCCATGTCCGGTTTTTTGGTGGGTAGTAATTGTGGAGGGGCCTTTTTAGGCAGTTCTCGGCGTTTTTTCCGGGGCGATTCCTTGACTTTGAGCGTCTTGAATGTTCCATTGGCCTGGCTAGGGAAGATCTGTTGGTAATATACCTTTTCAAAATGTTCTGATTTGATGGAAGGGTCAGATTTGACGTCCGGGCGTTTTTCACGGGCCGAAACGGGGATTCCTCTCCGAAGAAGCTCCTTTTTGAGCTCGGCCCGAACCTCAGACGGTAGTTCATTAAATACCTCCCAATCTATTGACTGGGCACCCGTAATTTTCTCGGCAAAAGCGTAATTCTGCGATGCTAGAGCTTCCTGCTTCTTCTCCGGAGGTCTTTTCCCGAAATTGAGTTGTCGTTGCCGTTTGGTTTCCTCAATATCTTCCAATTTCGTCACAGTTACCGAGATTCCTCGGAGTTCATGCACCGGGATGTTCAACATGCGGAAAAGAGCCTTCATTTCCAGCCCCAAGATGCCCCAATCGTTGGTGGCCACGCCCAACGACGACGACTTGCTGAAGAAATTGACCTTTCCAAGCCCCAAGTACTTCGGGGTCACGTACGGAGCATCCGGGGCTCTCTGGGCCAAGCGTAACGTGATTCCGGAGCCACATACGCCCAAATCGATCATTCGGGAATGGAGTTCCTTGGCTAGATTGATGAGAAACGTTTCCGCCTGCAGAAACACATCGAACCGGATGCCATAGTTGACATCTACCGAGACACTTTTGCGGGTTAAGCCTTCCACCGAGGCCTTGTCTAGAAGTATCAGCGTTTTGTCGATTCCGAGAGCATTTTCGTGGATCCGAACAGCAGTTTTTTCGCCCAAAATCTTGGAGAGCCGGGAGAGCCCAATCTGGCGGATTTTTCTGAGGAAGATTGGCGGTTCTGGGGTGAAATCAGCTTCAAAAGGGACCTCCGGCATCAACTCCGGCTCACTTTCTGCAAGCGCATGCACCAATTTCTGGTACAAGCCCCGGCCCACCCCCGGCAACTCCCGGACCTCCACAGAATCAAGAAATTCAAGCGGGTCCTTCAAAAGAGTGAACATGCCATCAGGTTTGGCCTTCTTTAGCGCCAATTTTGCCAATAAAACATTGTGACCTGCACCTATGCTGACACTGCACCCCGTAAGCCCCAAAATGTCTCGTCGGAGCTCGGAACAAAGCAGTTCCACATTCTCCTCAAGCAGCTTCTCGAGCTCTTTCCCGTAACATGTATCCGTAGCATCCACAAGCACCTCGTCAATCAGCACGGGGAATATGGAGTGGAAATTTCGGTGCGTCACCAAGTAGGAGTAGAACGCATGTGAAAGCGCCTCATACGTCTCGAAATCGTAGTCCACCACCCGAAGACCTCGGCAAAGCTCCTGGGCCTTCTCGAGCCACATCCCGTTGCGGACTCCAAAGCTCCGGGCCACATAGTTGCAGCTGGCCACATCCGACGACGCTCCTCCATGAGATACAGCTATGGGGTCGGTTTGGAGGTCCAAGTCGGGGTATTTCCGAGCCGAAGCAGCAGCAAAAAAGCAGTCAAAGTCGATGTGGAGGATGATGGGCTGGTGGGAGTTTTTGGCCGGCGCCCGAGGCCTGTTGGCGACCATACGGACGAATTTGGCCCGGAGATCGGCTTTCCACGTGCTGAGATGATGGAGCCTGGAGTTGGCAAAGAAATGCTTGAGGAAATCGGGATGCTTAGCGTCCATCTGGGCAAAGGCCGTTCTGGGGCGGGCTCTTTTGAGCTGGGAAAGGGCCTGGGCTGTGTGGAATGAGGGTTTGGAGCCCTGGCAGTCGACTTTTTTTGATGGATCTGCACCATTTTTCCTTTCTTTCTCGGAACTTGACTCCAAACCAGGATTACCGGCGTCAGGATCTTCATGCGGTGACTTTTGATCCCATGTTTCGGTTTGAAAAGGTGGGAATTCGGCTTCAGTTGAATTGGGTCCCGCATATAAGGCATCCTTTCCATCTTCTGGTCTCCTATTCAGCACACCCAAAGCACTAATATCCTCATTTTCCACTCCCAAAACTTGGCCTTGGTCGT
The DNA here is from genome assembly GCA_002374405.1 of Metschnikowia cubensis. Taxonomy (NCBI): domain Eukaryota; kingdom Fungi; phylum Ascomycota; class Pichiomycetes; order Serinales; family Metschnikowiaceae; genus Metschnikowia; species Metschnikowia cubensis. The sequence continues at coordinate 8,282 of NKZA01000263.1, forward strand.
TACCCGGTACCTCTTGAAGACCTCCATTTAATCCCTCTTTTGGACGTTCTAGACACTCACTTAGACCATTCTCTAACCGTAGGGCCCAATCATCATCGTCTGGATCCAGATAATAACCTCCACTTTCGAGATTTGTGTGATCAACCCTAGCCTCTGAGTCATTAGGCTTGAATTCACGGTCCTTCTCTTCGAAATCCCTACCAAATTTGCCCAAATCTGGGCCTTTGCTGTCTTCTTCCTCGCTTCCTGTATATACTGCACCAAACCCTAATCGTTTCTGGTACGGCTCCAAATCGTCAATCAACCGGTATTCCTTCCAATCCAAAAGCTTTCCTGCCTGAACACAGTCAACAATCCACTTGGCCTTCACCACCCGGTAATTCTTGAACTGGACCCGTTTCCGAGGTGTAAGTCGGTCGCATACTATATGAGTAGCTGCTCCTTTGTTCTGGAGGTGAGAGAGAAAAACTCCGCCATGTAAAATGACTGTTTTGTGGATAGAATCGAGCGTTGGAATTGTATTTCCATTGACGAAGATCACACAGTTGGCGAAGATGGGTGGGAGTTTGGGTGGAAGGCCGAGACTTTGGCGTCGAGCTTGTTCCCACCGGATATACTCCTGGTCTGCCAACAACTGCTTCCTGTGCTTGTTTTGGAAATAAGTCTCGTGGTCTCCGAAATCGTGCTGGGGACCTACGACTCCAAAATGCGTGTCATCCTCAATTTGAGAGTCATTGGGGCTATTTTCGGCTGCAATTTTGGAGTCTTTCGGCTGCAAATCGGCACTAGGACCTGCTTGGTCCTCAAGATCTGGTAATGAATCATCAAAAAGTCTCTTTGGAGTGCTGGTACGGTCTTCTGCTAATTTTGAATCATTTGAATGTAAATCCGCGATGTTTGGTTCAAAGGCAGAGATGTTCAGTTCCGGGTTCGCTTCATCATGCAGTTTCAGACACGGTCCATTTGATGTGGGCTCCTCATCATTATCAGTGTCAATAAGAGCAAGTTGGTTTCGAGCTATATCTTCATCGGTGTCAGTTTCTTGAAAAGATCTGCATAATCCTGAAATCAGGTGACTCCGAGTTACGTTAGAAGGGCTTAGAGGCTCGGCTTTGAAGGGAATTTTCAAAAGAGCCGAGTCTAGACCATCGTCAAATGGATCCGAACCGAATGAAGACGCTGAGAGTAGCCGAAGGTCTTTGGATGTAGGCGTGGAAGTGGCGGGTGGTACTTCCGAGGGAGCTTCCTGCAGCTGCGAGAGCGTATGGATATGGGCTAGGAGTTGCAGATCGTCCAACAGCTGGAGGAATGTATGATACTGCATCGAGTGCGTCCTGAAACTCTCATTAGATAAATAAATGACTTGGAGATGATGTAGACAGTGGATGGCTAATGATGGGTGTGGAGTTCCAACGGCGCGTAGAGTGCATGTAAGGCGCACTCTGGAACTCGGCCACCTCTAAACGCGCTTGCATTCCCTTGCGTCTGCTTGCATTCAGAGAAGGTTTCGGGGTTCCAGGACGTGCACGTGACCAATCGAAACCTTTTTAAAAGTGACAACGCCATTTTGCAATTTGGACTGTCTTAGTATTTGCCGGAATGTGGGTCTGGCAGTGTATTAAGTCAGGTCTAGGATTCAGGTGTAAGTGACCCTCGGAACTCAGCTCACATAGGCCACATGTTCTGCAATTATTCAATACCTATGAATCTCAGCCCTCAATATAGTCACTAAAAAGAAACCACTATTTGGGTACTCCGTGGCGTAAGTTGATTGGTGGAGCCCGGTAGTGGTTATCTGCAGGGCACCCTATTATTCCCTGGAAACAATAAGTGAACAATGAACTTGCGAATATAATGTTTGCCAAGACATCCGAGGTTTAGTAATGGAACAAACAATGGTAAATACTGTATATAATATTTGCTCCCATTGAAAGTGTATTTGGTTATGAGCTGAGGATATTAAGTCACTTAAAGTCTAGCCAGAAGCCATGCTCACAATTTTGTTAACCAGGCCACATTCTAGGATTCCTATTAGTAAGGAGCTGTTCCAGGGTAGCTTCAAATAGTGTTTTTGGCTTTTTCCGTGGATAGTTTATTGTTTTATCAATGTCATTAGTAATCCTGATGGTCAGTCACCAATTCCTAAACCATCAACGCTCTTAAGCGCTTCTAAAACGCTTTTCAAGTAAGCTGATCTTATATATATAGCAAGTACCTCAATCACCACTGGAGTAGACTAAGTCGAATATAGAATCCATAGTTGAAGAAATCTATAGGAAGAGGAAATCATGGGAAGAGGAGAGTCATAGAAACAAGATCCCTAGAAAGGAGATTCCCAGAAAAAGTAGAGTCGAAGAACAAGTAGAGTCCTATAAAGGAAATTCCTAGAAATATGAGTCACGGAACGAGTATAATCTCAAAGAATGGTTTTCTGGAAACAGTAAAAAAAAGAATAAGAGAAAAATAGAGTGGTATAGAAAAAAAAAGGCAGCAAGGAATGAGGGGGGACTAGCCGCTTTTATATTAGGTTGGTTGCAATTCGGTGCGGGGTTCGCAGTGCGCATATCTGGTGGCGACATGCGAGCGTTGGCTGCAATTCCAAAAGAATATATAAGGAGCGCGATCCCCCCTTAGTGCAATCTAAATTCCCAGACAAATACAGACACAAACTGATGCAGATTGATAGAGAGATGAATAGAGAGATTAGAGAGATGGAGAGAAACTGCCATAGAGCGATTGAGAGAGACTTTGAGAGACTGACGAAAGACTGACTGAAAGACTGATTGATAGACTGACTGATAGACTGATTGAAAGACTGACTGAGAGACAGAAGAATAGATTTGGTGCCAAATACAAAGGGTTGTCATATTTGAGATTAAGATTACTTAAAAAGAGGAGAAAAGCAAGAATTGACCAAGTGGAGGAGATGAAACGGAGTGACCAGAACTCAGGACTAGTGAGAGAGTTGATGGAGACTCACCCCTGGTGAAATTTGTGCTGGCTTAAAGCATTCAGAGTCGTCCAAACGCAAGCACTGGCCGTACTGAAGTTGCAAAATTCTTTTGAAATATTGCATGATGATCGCTGGGTCCTTTCGATGCCCCCCTGGATCACGACAATTCACAATACTTTCTAAAGCTTGCTAATTGTTTTTCCAGCTACACCATGTGATATTTTAGCTTTCTAACAAGTCAGCTGCTATTGAGGCCATTCAAGGATTTATTACTTCTGAATTCCATTTATTAGGGAACTCCTACCATCCTTGCGAAATCTGCTCGCATAACGGAAAGAAGTTTCTGAACTCAGGCTTAGCAGTATTAATTCTTCAAAACTTCATCACGTACAACTTTCCGGATACCTACCCAATCCCTCGAAATGGTATTGCTAAAAGCCTGAACAGGGCCATCCATGCCAATAAGGATCGTTTGTTCTACTAGATTCAGTGCCGATCTTTTTGGCCTGAAGCAATTCCCTCAGCGGCTCTATCTTTCAGCTAGACACCTATAGCCATTCTGAACTTTCAATCACCTTATCGATTATGGAGAGATACTGATGGATAACCATCTGATTGGTCGAAGTATCACTGAAATTGCCTATTGGCTCTTGACTATTTAGAGACTTCGTTAGCCTAGTCTTATCTGTCTTAATCCATGATCCGATGAATGCGGAAACGAGGTCAAAGCTAACACAGACCTTACTTCGGAACTTCAGCTAGAGAGATACTTCACCAGATCAGGAGACATTCCAAAACGAGGCCCGTGTATCGCCCAAGACTGCCTGTGTCAAACTGCAGAATATATTTACTACATCTGACCCTCATTGAATTACATGTCAAAATGACATACGAATAAGGATCAATGAACCTTTGATCTTAAGTGTGTCACAAGATTTTAATTCAAGTTGAGAATAATCCTGGAATCCAATTTAGTATCACTCAATAGACGATACCAAAATCTAGTACTTGTTCAGGTTCAAAGCTGACTATTACTTTTATTCCGAGATATTACTACATTCTGTTATCAGTCCAGAATTCCTTTGAAAGACCACAGTCACAACTACTTGTTCTCAAAGTACTCTGGTCTAGACTGAACATGGTGTACCGTTCCGAGAGTATGAGGAAAAGTCTCTTAATTGATATCCTGACTACACTCTTTCAAGCTGGGGTTCACCAGTTCAATTCCACGAGTCAAATAGATTGGACTGGATACTTCACAGATTATTTTCGATCTAAGACTCGATTTTGCTTGGTGGTAAGGTTCTCAGGCAACTTCCATGCACTTCAACAATAGCCATAGTTCAGTTGTTACGCGGCGGTATCGAGAATGACCGCGATCTTAAATGTCGTCTCATGCCATTATTCTAACGCTGCCGCATGGCAGAGTTGCCTGAATCGTCTTTTACTAGCTTCTGTGCAATATGACTGTGGTTGAAGTAGTGATGGTCATGGACTAAAGTTATGTTATTGGGAATTGCAAATTCAACCTACATGACAGCAAGTCGGCCATTTACTCAAGATATGGTAAACTATGAGTCTTCAGGTTTATGATTTTATCAAAATATTCAATTCAATGAGAATTATCCAGGTGATTTGCCATGAGTTTACCCTCTGATTTCTCATACAAATCCGATGCTTTTTATTCCATTGATTAGTGTCAGAAATGCTGGTACATTTATGCCTAATTGTTACTATGTTTGTTGGTGAAGACGAATTGGCTATGTTTGTTGGTGAAGACGAATTGGCTATGTCTTAATATTTGCAGAAGAGCAATCAAAAGAGACGCCTGGGAAACGACTCGGACAAATCCGCCCCAGATCTCCTGCCCTTACAAACACGATCCGATTGATTTCGAAGACAGGAAGCCAGTCAAAGTGCATCAAGCTGGTTTGAGTGGGAATATCCCTTAAGTGCAAATGGATGGGATGAAACCTGCCGAATAGAGCCCAGAAGTGGTGATTTGGAGCTAATTCCTGTATGGGTATTATTCCACCCCTCTCGGAGCTAACAGTCCAGTATCTTACAGTACTATAGTGTGGGGTATTACTATAGCTGTTAGGTAATCCATAGACATGGCCCTGCCTATTGAGGATTCTGAAGCCTACTCTCTCGGATCATAACAATTGCCTTTCCAAGCACCGTGTCCATGCCTGCAAGAAGTGCTACGATGCTCCTCTGTCGAACATTCCAGGGCAATCCTTGCCATTATTCTAGTGAGAGTTTTTCGGTAACAAGTTTCTCAAAGGTATATAAGCCACTACGGGTCCTTGCTTTGAGGAACGACCAACGGGAAAAGTACAGTATTAGTACGAAATTAGTACAATATTAGTACACTATTAGTACACTATTAGTACACTATTAGTACACTATTAGTACACTATTAGTATACTATTAGTACATTAGTACTGGAGGACCCGGTTGCTAAGAATAGCGCGACAGCAGGTCTAGACGAGCGCGCATACCTGCATATAGCGGTGGGAAACAAGATATATTCGCCCAGTCTCCTTTGCTCCTCTCTACACTTTCCCACATTGAAATGGTACGTATTTTGGTGGCGGAAGGCGGTGGCAGGAAACCCCTAGTGTGTGCAGGAGCCTGTATAAAACAAGGAGGGCGAGCGGGTACGCGGGCAAGGGTCTGGACCGGGCCCTACGCCTCCTGATTGCCTCCTGTGTTGGTGGATCTGCCCACGTCCCGTGACCAATAGTTTAATGAGCAAAACAACAAAGGGGGAGTTTGAACGCAGGCGGAACAAGCAGGTCTGAAACGTGGTTGAAACGTGCAGGTTGTTTTTTGAAACGTGAAACCTGAAAGTGTGTCTGAAACATGAGTGTTTTCGGAAACGTGAAAAGTAAACCCAAAATTGGAATAATGCAAGGAGGTTGGGCCACGGCTCGGCATCCAAACCGTCTAAAATCAACCGGGGTCTCCTCAAAGCCGGGGCTAACCATAAGATCGCCTTGTTTCAAACAATGCTCCTGTAGCAAGCAGCTTGGGTGCCGGACCACACTACACGGCTTGAACTGCATGGAGCTTGGACTTGAAACGACCGGCTTGGTCTAGGTGGCTTGTCGGAGTGCATGTGGCTTCATTCCTTGCTTCTTCCACGACGAGCTACTTTCTATATCTTGCACGTCGATTCCCACCAACCGCTCGATTGTTTGATTGTTTGACTGTTTGAGCTTTTTCATCGTTTGGACCATTTTATTGATTGTTTGAACAATTATCCATTGAACAGTTGAATCGTTTTTGTTTGAACACTTGAACATTCATCCATTAAACAGTCGAATCGTTTTCGTTTGAACACTTGAACATTCATCCATTAAACAGTCGATCAGCGTTCCTACTTCTAGTTGGATTGTTTACGACAGCAATATCTCATTACCATTTGAAACTCCTCCCTTGTTTATTTGTTCATTTTCCCATCTTTATCCCATCTCTTTTACTAACATGGCCAAGGCAGAAAAACTATCCGAGGAGCAAATTGCAGAATTCAAAGAGGCTTTCTCTTTATTCGACAAAGACAGCGATGGAAAAATCACCACCAAGGAGTTGGGCACGGTGATGAGATCGTTGGGCCAGAACCCCTCCGAGAGCGAATTGTCCGACATGATCAACGAGGTGGACATGAACAGCGACGGGTCCGTGGACTTTCCCGAGTTCTTGACCATGATGGCCAGAAAAATGAAGGACACGGATTCCGAGGCCGAGATTGCTGAGGCCTTCAAGGTGTTTGACCGGAACGGCGACGGCAAGATCAGCGCAGCCGAGTTGAGACACGTGCTAACTTCCATTGGCGAGAAGTTGTCGGATGCTGACGTCGACCAGATGATCAAGGAGGCCGACACCAACAACGACGGCGAGATTGACATCCAGGAGTTCACCCAATTGTTGGCTGCCAAGTAACCGCTTCCTATCGTCCATAATCTCGAATACATTACTATAGCTATTTTAACTATTAGAAGCATTCCTGGCCTTGGTTTATTGAATAACAATACTCCCACGCACTATGTATTCTTACTTGTATTCACATTGCCATACCAACTGGCTGTATATTTAGCAGGATTGAGAGCTCTCATAATACTCAGGAAGGTACAACGTATCAGGGTACTCAGGGTACTCAGGGTACTCAGGGTACTCAGGAAGGTACGACGACTGAGCACCCCCAAAGAAATCGTATAAAAAGACCATGTCATTTGAGTGTGTATTTCAAGCTCATAAACTTCTACAGCCAGTTCTACATGGCCAGATGGTTACTCTTCTGGGCTATAGTCGCAAGGAATATCTTTGGGGTTAAGTCTACAACGGATTCTCGGCATCGGCACAAGTTTTGACGATGGATCTGACTTATTTCTACCGTTGAGCACCATGACGTGGTGCAACTGTGAATGACAACGAGGAGGCAAGATTTCCCTCCAATTGAAATCCCGGATCAACTCACAAGAAGTTACAGTGTTTTGGGAAACTATCCAAACCCACCCGGCAAACAATTCAAACCACACTAGCAAAATTAAAGAAATCAATAATCCAAAAGTTACCTTTTTAATTCATTAATTAAAATGGCGGTTAACTCTCTTCTCTTTCTTACTTTTAATAATGATAAATTAAAATATGAGGATTTAGTTACGTACATTCTTAATAAATTAACATTTTGACTAGATCACTTCGTGTTATATCTATTTATAAATATGTTCATA